>QLTV01002664.1:1778179-1788319 GCA_003457575.1 Thermophis baileyi
AACAAATACAAAACTTTCCACTTACAAAAAAAAAAAATCAAATACATCAAGTACACAGATATAGGACGGGGATACCTGGCTTTTAACGGTAAGTGTGAAAAGAATATTTGCAATGTAATTGATCACAAGTGAAACCTGAGTAAGCAATAGGATGGCATTACTAGAAAGGTGAATGTCATTTTTGGCTGCATTTTTTTATTTATCTAATTTCAGGCTGCCCGGCTCCTTAGCAACTCTGGGCAGCTTACAAGGAAATAAATAAAAGAAACATACAGAGATATACCCAAAGGTGCCTTTTCAGGAGGCAACTGGACTTTTTTGCTTTTTCTTTTGAAGATGTTTCACTTCTCATCCAAGAAGCTTCTTCAGCTCTGACAGGACGGTGGGGAATGGAAGGATTTATATCCCTTGCAGACAGCTGGTCATTTGCATTCTTTTAGGGAGTTGTTGAGGCCACTTGGAGGTTTATCTGTGTGCACAGGGTCACCTGAGTAGAGGAAATGGGTGTGGAGCCTTCTTGGAACTGCCGAAAGGACTGTGTTGTGGAGCTATGGTTGCTGCAGGATGTTTTCTGCCCCGTGTCCCTTCACTGTTGAACACAGGACTTTAGCCAACTAGTATCCATTGCAGTTGATAAAGCAATGGGGTCACCTGAACTTTATGTGATGCTTCTAATATTGCCCAGACCATATTCTGGTCCAACATTTAGATGGTCTTCAAGCACAGCCTCATTTGATGCTAATTACAATAATAATCCAATTGTGAGGTGACTGGGGCCTGAAGGGTTTCCTGACTGAAGAAAGGTACAAGTGCTGCACTAGACATACCTGTGGAAAAGCCTTCTTGACCATAGCTGCTACCTGATCTTTGAGCTGGAACCAAGAGTCCAAGAAAATCTTCAAACTGCACACCATCCTTGAGTGGCTAATACAACCCACTGAGAGTAAATGGTGAAATGCTGTATTCCCAGAACTGGCGGTCCAAATAAACACAGTCACTTTGTCTTGTCACAATTGAGCCTGAGTCTGTTTCTCCCATCCAGGCCTGTACAGCCTCCAGGCCTGCACAGCCTCCAGGCGCTGGCATACAATTCATAGCATCACTTGGCTGGCCTGGGGTCAAGACACATAGCTAGGTCTATTAAGCATACTGAAGATATATGGTCCCAAAACATAGCCAGTTCCTTGAAACTTACTGCACAGAAGCTTGTTTCTAATAGCTCTTGACTATCCTTTGCTCTTATTTTTTGCCTTTTCCAATATGTCTACATGTAGTTACTGTAGCCAAAGGAAACAATTTTTGACTGAGGGGCATCTATCAATATTTCAGCCACTTCTATCCATAGTTCAGCCACCATAGCCATTGACCAAAAAAAAAAAAAAAAAACCTGGTAGTTGAAATCCACATGTCTGGAATGTCCCCAGATTGGGAAATACTTTTTTTTTAATAAAGTTTATTAAATTTTACATATTAAAAATATCTTATATACATTTGTTTCAATCCTGGAATATCGACTTTCATAAATACTTTCTTGATGAACCTTAATGGAATTTTATAATCAGTCCAAACATTTTATATTTGCAACTCTTCTTGTCCTTTCCAATCACTTGTTTTGGTTTTCTTTACCAATAATACTTCCATATAATCCAGCAACTTCTGTATCTTTTTGCTACCATCTAATGTTTGTCTGGATTTTTGCAGTCCAGATCCAGAAGCCCTACAGTGAACCATGCTGGCTGGGCTGACATGATATAACCACTAACTAAGCAACTACTTTTAAATAATCTCAAGTTAGCCTGTAGGTGAAATACTTTTGCCTAAGAAACTGAACTCCTTGTGATAGTACTCTCCTAATTAACCCTCTCCTTATAAGCCTAGGAAAACGGTGGAGAGAGGAGAATCTAAAAAAATTAGGTTTAAAAGCTCCCAGATAGTGGAAAAACCTGTGTACCAGTTGCTCAAACTACTGACTTTGCCTTATTTTCTGGTGAGTTGGGTTTTCCTACATTTTACTTCTATTATCTATCACTATCTGGGATTCAGAAAAATAGAGGAAAGTTATACTGGTCCACAAAACCATCTGCAGCTCTGTCCCAAGTGAAGTGCCTGGTCTGTACAGAGCCATGGTGGTGCAATGGTTAGAATGCAGTATTGCAGGCTAACTCTGCCGACTGCCAGCAGTTCGATCCTGACTGGCTCAAGGTTGACTCAGCCTTCCATCCAGCCGAGACCCAGATTGTTGGGGGCAATGTGCTGACTCTGTAAACCACTTAGAGAGAGCTGCAAAGCATGATGAAGCAGTATATAAATCAAAGTGCTATTGCTTGCTATTGCTGTTGCTGTATTAGTCTAAGTGCTATTGCTATTTGGAATATAGAGAGGAAATAATAGGATAGGAAGCGTTCTAAGAAGATGCACCAGAGGTGGGTTCCTGATGGTTCGGACTGGTTCTTTAGAACCGGTAGCGGGAATTTCCCCGCGCTCACTGAACCGGCAGTGATGGCCGGCTGGACACGCCCCTGAACCAGCTCGGTGGTGCCATAGGCGGCGCCATCTTGTTTTTCGCTTCTGCGCACATGCAGAAGCTGTTGTTTGCTTCTGCGCATGCGCAGAAGCTGGATTTTCAGCACTGTGCATGCACGCACAAAGCGTGTGAGCACGCGCACGGCACGGCCACGCGGTGCACAACACGTACGCACGCGGTGCGGGAGGAAGCGAACCGGCAGCGAGGTAAGTTAGAACCCACCCCTGAGATGCACTATAATGCTTAAAGCAAGTGGGAGAAAAGTGACATTTTATCACTTCTCTTAAAACTTTTAGCAGCCAGGTCAAGCTAACTTTTTTTCTTAACTTTAGAAGGGTTTCAGTGTGGGGGGGGGGGGAAACATTTCTAAAAGCAACTCCTTTCAGTAGCTCTAATACATTCCACTATCTCGGGATATTTCTTACCCTCTTCCATTCTGATGCATGTGTGGACCAGAGCTAATTGCATCCCATTCCTCAACACATATAGTATTGCAGAGATAGCAACATTTGGGCAACAAAGCATTGAGGCGCAGTTGTTGTAGCAACTGAGCTAATGGACAGCCTTCCCGTATATCTATGTTCTGTATCAGCAAGAACATACTATCCAAAGAAGGGCTTAAAATCAAGAACCGGAAAAGACAAATACCTATCACATTTTACATTGTGAGCTACCCAGAGTCTGTTTGGAGTCATAAATTGAAATAAATAAATAAACATTTTAAAATCGGATAAGTAATGGCTCTCACTTTTAAAAGGAGAACATTATTTATAGCTCTGAGATAAACTTGAGCTGTGTTTCTTTGCTTCCTAGACTGCTAGGCACGTTCAGAGCTGTAGAAATGAAGGTTTCCTTGCAGTGAATATGCTCATTTTAAGCTTGTTTTATGAAGCTGTCACATGCCGACAATTTTTCATATTTAAACCTAATCAGAAATTTAAGATGTCATTTCCTAGGCCTTTCCTATTGATAAGTCTTACTTGGGCCATGGCCTTACTATTACTTAGTTTTTAATGCCAATATTTAGAAAGTGTGTTTTGACCAGAGGATTTGAGTTCCAGGAAGAGATCTAGCTTCCCTAGACCTAGCACATAAGCATCAAACTAATTACTGTCTAATTTTTGTCATGACTATAAGACATGAAAGGGAGTGAAATTCAATTTACCAAATATTCTGTACTTTTGCATTCAAAGCCAATTATTTTGCTAAACCTGGACATCATATTTTATGTGCATTGAAGTTTATGCTAAATGCTAATGGGCAAACCATGCTTTTTAGGTATAAAGTCTCATTTTTTAATTGCCACATGGAAGAGACCAAAGGTCAAGTAAAAGGAATTTTGCCTAGTGTTTTTCTTGGTATTTTAATTTTTCTACACAAATATTTTTCTCTACAAGAGCATTCCAATATGTAACTTGCCAGCAACTTGCTGCAGAAACTATCTTGCCACTTGATGAACAATTTATCTAGACTGGGACTTAGAAGAACATTCAGTAAAAAAAGAAGGGAACATTAGTTCAGCGAGAAATAACCAGCTAATTTGGTAGATTTATTACCTAAAGATTTAAAACTTGACCGCCAGTGTCCTAGAATCACATCAGGTATTATTGCAAATAGCCTACTACAATACAATTCAAAGTGTGAAAATACCTATATATAAAAGTAAAAAATATAAATACCTGGTATTAGTTGGTTAGTTAGTTAGAATGTTCTTTTGAAAAGTACTCAGCTGCTAAAACTGAACCAAATGCTACAGACAGGGGTGAAATTCAGCAGGTTCTGACAGGTTCTGGAGAACCGGCAGCGGAAATTTTGAGTAGTTCGGAGAACCGGCAAATACCATCTCTGGCTGGCCCCAGAGTGGGGTGGGAATGGATATTTTGCAATATCCTTCCCCTGCCACGCCCACCAAGCCATGCCCACAGAACCGGTAGGGAAAGATTTTGAATTTCACCCCTGGCTACAGAATAAGTCATGATGGTCAGATCTCATTATGTCCACTTCTTCATGAGGTATTCTGGTTACCAGGAAGCTTCTGGGTGTGATTCAAGGTGATAGCTATTACTTCTAACTCCCTGCATGGACGAGGTCTACTTGTATAAGCGAATATCTGACATTTATCCATTCTGTACAATCATTCAGTGTGATTTATTGAGATCCAGGAAGCAGGCCTTCTTAAGGGAAGCACCTGCCCTCTGGAATTGCATCTCCAGAAAGATTTGCCTTCTCCCTACCAGCCAGAGGTGGGTTCCTCCCGGTTTGCACCGGTTCTATAGAACCGGTAGCAAAGCACTGGTGATGTCACGGAGCCGGTTCTGTTGGTGCTGGTCTGTGGACGCCACCATCTTTTTGGGGGATTTTTTTGGGGGGATTTTTTTTTTGATTTTTTGCTATTTTTTTTTCTTCTGCGCATGCACAGAAGCCAAGTCCATGTGCCACCATCTTGTTTTTGGCTTTTTTGGGGGGATTTTTTTGCGAATTTTCAGCACTGCGCATGCATGCACGCCCACGCGGCCACACAGTGCGCAATGCGCACACAGCCACGCGGCGCAGGAGGAAGCGAACCAGCGGCGAGGTAAGTTAGAACCCACCCCTGCTACCAGCCCTCAAGAGAGCTCTAAAAAAGTGGTTCCTTGGGCCTTAGGTTGGGGAGACTAGCAAGCTCTCTTGGATAGGGGGAGATATGGAGGATTGTTTCTGAGGGGTTTTTTAAACTCAGGTGGATTGAGTTTTAAACTCAGGTGGATTGAGCTTTTTCCTATCATGGTTTGGGACTTTTTTCCCTTCAGTTTTTAATTTTGGGAAGCCACGCAGAGTCATTTTTGGAATTGGGCAGTCTAGAAATTGGATAAGTAAATGAATTAATAAATAAATATTAGTTTTAATGCTTCAGTCGCTTAATCAGAACTTCTAGAATTGAGCTACCCAAATTACAACGTTTTCAATATCTATTTGCTGTCACCTAGGTCCACTGGAATTTTGCAGCCCAAATATTGTGCCCCCTATTCTAGAGGAAATTCAAAAAGAAAGGGTTCTGCGAGGTTTCATTATTTTGGACTAGAGCAGGGGTGTCAAACTCAAGGCCCAGGGGCTGGATCTGGCCCACAGGGTGCTTAGATCTGGCCTGTGGGGCTGCCCTGGAAACAGCGAAGGACTGGCCCGCAGTGCCTCTGCCAGCGAAAACAGAGCTCTGGAGGGCTGCATGCGGCCCTCCAGAGCTCTGTTTTCGCTGGCAGAGGGTTGCAGGAGGCCATCGCAGCTGAAAACGGAGCTCGGGAGCCCCTTTTCGCTGGCAGAAGGTTCGGGCCACCACAGCGCCCCTGACATGAGTGACGTCAAGCTGGCCATGCTCACCCTGGCCACACCCACCCCGGCCCCCCAAGGTCAAACACAACCCTGATGCGGCCCTCAATGAAATCGAGTTTGACACCCCTGGACTAGAGCATCCCACCATTATAAAGGAAGAGAAGAATATGCATTCAAAGTGAGCAGCATAATTTGGAAAAGAACACTGTTGTTTCTGGAAAGGATTCCGTGGTTTGCAATTTACAACCTCTGTGAAAAGTTTCAGCTATTTACACAATCCCAGCCTTGAATTGGCAGCTGGAATATGCCTGTTCTTGTTTGGCTTGCAGGCTTGTTGAGCAAAATGTGCAAATGCTCAGCTGTCTGCCTTTTGCTGTATAGCATGTATTAGTTAATGTACTCGAGATAAATTATTTGTGATTGAAATTATGAAAGCCAGTTATATCTTTGAAAGCAGTAAAAAAATCTATTTCTGTATGATTTAATGCATGATTTGAATCAAAACCCTAGATTCCTTGTAATTTTCTTGAAACACGTAATGTTAAAACGTAATAGATGGGGGCGTCTTGAACCATCTTTCTGGAATAACAAGGTTAGTGAGCACGACAAGCTTGAAAACCAAAGGATGATGCAGGAATGTTCACTTTGCCTTAGAAACATCTTATGCAATGGCACACATTTGATCAGGTGTCTTCAAGAGGAATAGTTTTTCTTTCAAGGTCAAAAGTTTGTTTTGATTTTTTTCCTCATCAGAATGACTGAGATTTTTCACTTTTCACTTTCTTCTGTGTTGCTAGAACACTCAGATGTATTTGGTACAACTTAGAAGCCTGTACAGGTAGTCCTCGACTTATGACCACAATTGAGCTCAACATTTCTGTGGTTAAGTCAGATATTTGTTAAGTGAGTTTTGCCTCTTTTTAGGACCTTTCTTGCCACAGATGTTAAACGAATCACTGCAGTTGATAAGTTACTAACCCTGTTGTGTTAAGTGAATCTGGCTTTCCCATTGACTTTGCTCGTCAGAAAGTTGCAAAAGGGGATCATATGACCTTGGGTCACAGCAACGGTCATAAATATGAACAACCAGTTGCCAAGCACCTGAATTTTAATCACATGATCACAGGGATGCTGCATAAGGTTGACTCAGCCTTCCATCCTTCTGAGGATGCTGCATAAGGTTGCTGCATAAGGGGATGCTGCATAAGGTTGACTCAGCCTTCCATCCTTCTGAGGTGGGTAAAATGAGGACCCAGATTGTTGGGGGCAATATGCTAACTCTGTAAACCGCTTAGAGAGGGCTGTAAAGCACTATGAAGCGGTATATAAGTCTAAGTGCTATTGCTATAAGTCATAACTGTGAAAAAACGCTCCTAAGTTACTTTTTTCAGTGCTGTTGTAACTTTGAACGGTCACTAAATGAACTGTTGTAAGTCGAGGACCTGTATTTGACAGACCTCTAGAAGCCCCTTGAGATAGCTTCTGTAAAGAGACTAGTGATGCCTCATGGCTATCACTTGAAACACATTCATAACATTGCTAGACACTTCCAGGAAGTGGAAAGAGAAGGCTTTGTCTTCCAGGCCAGGTTGAAACTAGCATTAGAAACAGACAGGTATAGGAGCAGCTTCCATTAGGTTTTACATGGCAGAAGTCCATTCCAAGAAGCAGGAATTCCAGATGTCACCTCCACGTGGAATGCCCACATGAAATGCTCACCCAAGTTGCAGTTGCAGTTCTTTCTCTCGGGCAATATTTTCATATAAAAAGGATGTACTGAGCTAGGCCACCAATCACTCTCTTTTTCTTCTAAGAAAGGAGACTTTTAAAATAAAATACTTTGGAAACCATAAAGGAATTGAGATGTGTACTATTTAGAGTCTCTGCAAAAACAAATAAAATGGTTGTTACAGAACAAGTACTTAGAAGAAAATGCGATGGAAAACTCTTGGGAGAACACTGTGTTTTAATAGGGTATGTGTGTAGAGCATTACTGAAGACTGTGCTCTAACAGAGCAAAAATGCATCCGAATTCCTCCAGGGTAAAAATATTCATAGGCAGACTTCATAACACAATCACAATCATTTTTCTTCCTCTCTTTTTCCCCCCACCAGTTTTTCCCACTAGTAGTTTCTAGAAGTTCCCTTCATTTGTTTAAATTACTGGTTATTGTATCACAGAATCATAGAATTGTAAGTGCCTCACAAACCAGTTCCTAGTTTGATGCAGAATCTGCTCAAGAACTTGCTGGTATTTAGATTGAAAAACAAGAAATTATAACCATGGGCTTTTTATTCCTTCATACACAGGAATCTGCTTTAGATCAAATCACATCACTCTGCATTGACTGGCAGCTTCTATTGAAGCCATACACAACGGTCTTTCTTAGCCCTGGGGGTTGAACTTGGGAGATGCCATTCCTATAGAAAGCATATGCTCTATCACTGTTTTGTGACTCTTTCCCAAAATATGAGAGAGGTGGCATTTTTTCCACAATAGAAAAGCAAGCACAGTTTACGATAGAGGAAAGTGCTTTGCACACATAAAGTCTTAGATTTAGTCTTGACATCTCCAGTTAGAAGAATCAGCTAGCAGGTGATAGAAGGACTTCTTAAAACCTGGATAAGTTGCTGTTAAAACAACCTATTAACCGTGGGTTGGATGAACCAGTAGACAGATATTCCAGAGGCTTCCTGCCAGCTAACTGAAGGTTAAACTCAGCATGGCTTTATTCCACCTTTGGACAGTGGCAAAAGAGCAGACTGATAGATACAAGGCAGCCCAAAGCAGATCCAATGTATGATATGGATTGTCAAAGATTTGTACCAGGAATAGAAACTAAATTCTAGAAGCCAGACACTCTGACAAATTAGCCATCAATAGACACATAGACATTAACAACATCTATAGACTATGCAAAAGAGACAATCAACCAGCCAAAAAGAGAACAACAAGACCCAAGTACCTCTTCACCAGCAATCAGCACCCAGATCAGCATAGATTAACCCCAAGGTTAACATGAAACAAACAATCAAGTAAACAATGCTCCCAATCAAGAAACTGCCAAAAAGCCAACAATAAATAACCCAACCAAAGTATCTCTAAGACCATCCCCCACCCACACTGACAGGGCAAGCCACTAGAACAGAGGTGTCAAACTCGTGGCGTCATGGCGGCATCACGTGACATAGCGGGACTTTTTTCCCCTTCACTAAACCGGGCATGGGCATGGCCAACGCATGACGCATCCAGCCCGCGGGCCACGAGTTTGACAGCCCTGCACTAGAATATAAAACTGACAGCAAACCACACTACTTACTAGCACTGATGATGTTACATAGTTTGGGTAATGAAACATCTGCAAGGAAACAAGCAACAAGGACCCCTCACTAAATTCTCTCTTTGAATGAGGAGAGAGTTTTGTTTCTATTTGTTATATCCTATTTGTTATGTCCAATTAAACACTATTCCTTCTCAAGCAGACATTAGAAGGTTAAATAAGTAATTTACTGCAGAGAATTAGAAACTCATACATCCAAAGACATTCTCCATCTAATAACACAAGGAACTCTGCTGTCTCTTATTAGGTTCCAGGTTTAAATCTTGGGCCTTTTTCTCCTGTCTTTTCCAATCAGTAGCATCTGGCTACTTCTTCTTTTTTTTTTAAAGTAATTTTTATTGAAAAGTATTAAAAAAGGAACAAACATATAATGTGTATATACATATGTACATAATCACATATATACATAAATACACAAACGAAACTACAAACAAACAACAAAAAGAAAAAGAAAAACACAAACCTAACACCACAAATCACAAGACAAATTCCAATTTCATAAAGCAGCCTAACGTATCTTAGATATTACATACATCTTATGTGCATATTATATATTTCTCATATGTTGATGTCAATTTATCAATATATTAGTATCACTATTTCAGTTGTCTATGTGCACTCAAAACTCGTGTAACATTTTGTACTTACATAAATAAAAAATGAACAAACAAACCTCTATTTTGTTTTATTTTTACCCTTTAACCAGTCATAAAATTTATCCCAAATTCCATAGAAAGCTGTTTCTTCCTTATCCTTTATTCTCATAGTGAGCCTATTCATTTCCGCACATTCCATGATCTTATTTATGATCATTATATTGGATGGGGCTGCATCTTTTCTCCACATTTGGGTATAGATAATCCTTGCTGCTGTGAATATATGGATGACCAAATATTGGTTGTTTTTATTTATTCCACTTTCCATCATACCAAGCAGGAACACTTCTGGTTTTAATTCTACCTTTTGTGA
>QLTV01002664.1:1795988-1807398 GCA_003457575.1 Thermophis baileyi
TATATATATATATATGTGTGTGTGTGTGTGTGTGTGTGTGTGTGTGTGTGTGTGTGTGTGTGTGTGTGTGTGTGTGTGTGTGTGTGTGTGTGTGTGATGTGTGTGTGTATATATGTGTATATATAAATAAAAAATCAGCATGATTCTGAGAATATTTACTAAATAGCCAGTCTTAGGAAATTCAGTGGGAGTAGCTTCTCCTAAGTATATGTACTTAAACTTTCAAGTATCTTAAATTTTTAAAAATGCATATTTTAAAAGGGAGGGGTTAGTTCTCTCTAAACATCATGCTCCTACTCTTGAAGTAAGCATTATGTTTTTGAAACATGTGGCAACCAATGAAAAATGCTAGCTAGCACCTTGAAGGCTATACTGTGGGTTATGAGCCGGGTGCTAATGAGCAATAATATTCTGCAGAGTCTTGTATTGCATTCCCCCTCCCCCACTATGTTCCCTGCATGTTCCAGAAAATTTTTCCTGGGGACAAGATTCTCTAAGGCTAATTCATATGAATTCTGGAATATATGGAAACCCTCTTCATGACACCTGCTTCCACAAAGATATCCATATTCATCCATGCTGCACAATCAATCTTTCCTTTCTTTTTAAGCCCTAGCTTTTGTTGTTGGTGGCGGTGGTGGAGGAGTTGCAAATGTTGTTCTGATGCATGTTTCCAAAACAAACAGCTTAAGGATAGCAAACAATAACAGGAGAGAGAGAAAGGAGTAGCACACAGATCTACAGCAGCTTCTGCTCCTTTGGCTGCTCACCTAATCCTGTGGCCACAAGGGACTGGAGAAATCCAGCCTTTTTGTGGCCAAGAATGTAGCATTACCTTGATCCTTGCACAGGCTGAAAAGCTGGTCAGCGACAGCAGTATCACAACAGAGATTTGGAGGCCTCATACTTCTCTGAGCTGAACAGCCTGGCCCATAAATAGCAGAATCAGGAAGATACATTTTCACCAGCTTAACTGGCCAGGCACAAAGGAACTAATTTTCTTTGCAATTAGAAGCACGTACCTTAATTTCTAGTGGTATGTCTGCAGAGGGATTTGTTTCAAGAAAACTGATGGATATTTTAATAATGATACCCTTAATTGTTCCATTTGAAAATTATGTTTCATGAGGGATTTGTTCACATGATCTAGCTTCTTTGAAAGGAATTGTCATGGTGAGAATAGAGGCAGGAATGCATAGACTTGCAACTACCAACTTCTACTGGTTGCAACATAGCTATGGCCAGGAAGAAAGACAGGAGTAGGTTTAGACAAAATATGGACAGTTATCATACACCATAATTATCATTAATTATTAAGGGTATATATATATATAGGTAGTCCTCACTTAATGGCTACAATTAGTGCTAGAAACTTACAACTTTACCTTTCCTTTGATTATTAAGTGAAATGGCCACTAAGCTAAAAAAAACGTGATTGAGACTTATGGTTTTACTTCAGCCTTATCTATTAATTCTGCTTGCCATACACCAATTGTAACATGTGCAGATGGTGATGGCATGACCACGGGAAACTGACAATGATAAATGAATGGATTGGTTGCAAAGGGTTTGTAAGTGCCATTGGAATTTTGAATGATTGAATGAAAACTACCTGTGTCACATCTACAGGTTACTTATTATATAATTAGCCCAGGTTGGTTCCTTTCATGTGAATAATGTGGCAGAAGGAGCCACAGTACATCACAGCATGGACCATGGTACTCACAAAACGTACAATGGCATATTATTCTTCTAGAATAGAGAATTAATGCAATCGTTACTATTGAGAGACACAGGGAACAAAGGGTACAAGGAGGAAGTCAAAGAGAGCAAGAAGGCTAGACCTGGAAACCAACTGTTTAAAAAAAAGAGGAAGCAAAGACAAAGAAAATACAGAGGAGTCCTTCCCGACATAGTTCATCTCACCTAAAGTTGAGGAAAAACTGTTATAAAATCTTCCAGCCCCGTTGTTTGATCATGCTACTAAATTCTCTGTTAACATACAGTAGAATCTCTGGTCACGAGTGCTTCTGACCATGACCAAATTGGGTTCTGACCAAAAAATTCACACTTTTTTTTTCCACAGCTGATTTCCCCTTCCATGCCATTTTTTTTGTAAGCGCCAAATTTCCAAAATTAGGTTCGGGTCACGACCAAATTGATTTGCGACCAAAGTTATGGAATGAATTATGGTCGTGACCAGAGGTTCTACTGTAATATATAATTTGGAGGACTCTTGACCCACCAATATGTAGCCCAATATTTGTGTGTTCTTTCCTGATTACTTCAGGGAGGCAATTCTGTTAAACTGTCATTCAGCTGTACTTCTCCTTTCTTTCAAGAGCTCATTTGATCACAGAGCTAGATCATGGAGATAGGAAGAAGCAAATCATTTTAAATGTGTCTTTTTGTCTCTCTGTCATGGGAGAGAAAGGAAATCTTGGTTAGTCCCAGAGGTTCTATATGCTCAGATGTGTAACATTGGTTACACGTTACCTGTGTAACATGCCAAGAGTGGCAAGGACAACCATTGAGGAATGAGGTTGCAGTATCACAATAACCATCATTGCTTTCATTGTTGTGGATAATGTTCCCTCTGACATTGAAAATCACTGTGTGGCAGTTAGAAACTGCCGCACGGCGATTCCCTGTCAAGTGCGCGGCCGCGCAGCTGCGCAGCTTAGAGGGAACATTGGTTGTGGACTGCAAACACTCCTTCTTTCCCACCTATAGAGGAGGGCAGAACATAGCAGTATGAATGGCATAGTAGTAATGAAAGGAAAAGGCAGCGTAATGCTCAGGCAGACATGTGGTAGCACAGCTTGGATGACAGTGTGCACTGGCTATCTGGTAAGGCTCGTAGAACTGTCAGAAAATAAGTGAGATGAAAAAGAAAGAACAGATGTTATGAGATTAAAACAAATATTTATTTAAACCAAATCTTAACATTCAGATCAGAAAGTAAAACATTTGACATCACTGTTAAATTATCAAAAGTTGTTTGGCATTGGATTCATGTATTTGTTTTCCTTATACTTGTCTTATTTTTCTTATTCTGTTGTACTATTTTCTGAGCTAAATTACATGCACAGCCTTTAACGATTGATCAGGCTGGAAATTAATTACAGGGCTGCTTCTCATTATGCTTATAAATCCCCGCTGTTCTTTAGAATAGCGGATACTGATGCTACATTTGCCTAATCACACCCTATAGAAGAACTCACAGCAAGAAAAATGAACAAGGATCTTCCCCAGAATCGAAATCAACAGCAACATAAAATCCCAGCTTTAAAATACTTCACAATGTCAATAAATGTTGACATTCATGTACTGATGATTTATCACAAATCAATTGGGAATTTTAGAATCAGGACAAAATATATTGTTCATCAATCCAATCATAAAAAGTATTTTAAGACCTAAACTTTGAACTTTTGCTGTCTTCAAGAATTTTTGGCTTCTCAAGTTTTACTGTGTGAAAAACTTTTTCAAATCTTATTTATTTTTTCCAAGCTCTTAGTTTTGGTCAACTCAAGGCAGTGTATATACTTAATGTGCTAAACAAGATATTCTATTTAGTACTGTGGTATGCTAAATGGTTACAAAGCATGGGAAGAAAAATCTTCTTCCTCTTTGTTTTGCCACATTCTTCTATCTTTAATCCTAATTAAATTCATTTATTTTTATTTGCTACAATATAAATCTTGCATCTACTTATATCTTCCACAAACTGTCAGGTTTCTAGACCTTTTGAGCAAGACAATGGAATTATAACTACAAAGTAGATGAATTTTTTTTAAAAAAAGATCTATAAACAACATGGGGTTGTTTTGTTGGGGGTGTTACTTGGAACCCTGACACAACATTTCCCTGGTTCAACTTTCATGTTTGTGATAAATGTAGTATAAAGATAGCTTATAGTATACATTTAGTAAAGGTGGACGTTACTGACCTACCTGCAAGGTTATAGCAAGAAGTACTGAAAATAAACATAATCTGAATATACTAAAGTGTAGTACTGCGATTTTCTAGGAAGAAAAATGATAGAAATGTTGAGGTGAAGATCAATAAACAGCTCTCAGACTGAACCTTGGTTCGCCCAATATTTGACTGGCACCTTTGTGAGTTGAGTTGTTACATCCAGATCTGGCTCTAAATTTTCCTGTGGTTCAGGATTCTGTGTAACTAAGATTTCGGTTTCAACAGTTGTGCAGGACACAGCTGGAGGGCTTCACAGACAGCTCTCTGGCTGCAATGTGTGGAAGGATTTCTAAAACATGAAGCAGCTGTGTACAGAAGCCCAGGGAGCTGTCCCAATACACAGTCTTCTTTTCCAGGACTAGTAAAAGGACAGAGTGCCTGTGTGGCATTGCAGCTGGGCAGAGGAAACCTAGGCCCACATATCCCTTCAACTGGGTGAAAGTTCTTTTTTGCAAACCTACCTCAAGTTGATCTTGAAACGGTTTCATGCTGGCTGCACAAGCTCTTGGGAATAAAATCACGATGGAAATGGGAGAAGTCGCACTCTGAGAAAAACTGGGCACGAATGGACGTTGGTTATGTTTCGGTTCAGGTTCTCTCTTCAGAAAAAAGAGAATGAGTATAATTTACAACATAGCAAGCAAAAATATGGGTTTAGAATGGTGTCATACACGAAGGTGGACCCAGGATTTTGGTTTACTGGAGGGAAGTGAAGGAAGAGGGCATCCTCTGCATTTTCATCTATGGTAACTGATATGAGCACCTGTAAGTAAAGGATAGAGGGCAAATTATGAAATGTGTGTGATGTCACCATACATGTTACTTGTATCAGCTATCATGAAGCCAGTATGTAATCATGACAGTGTCATCTTTTGACTTTTTTTTTTTTTTGCTGCAGGCTCTAAAGCCCATTTTTACATCTATGCTTGGAAGTAAATGTGTTTCCAAACACAGTTCTCTGGCCATTCCTGAAATACTCCCCAAACCCCTGGAACTAGTTTGCTACAAGCCATGATTGTCTTGATCACATCTGGATAAGTCAAACAATGCTCTCATCAGGTGACCAACAGGACAATACAAAACTCAGTATCCATATTGTAGCCTCCCTTCTATCTATCTATCTATCTATCTATCTATCTATCTATCTATCTATCTATCTATCTATCTATCTATCTATCTATCTATCTATCTATCATCTATCTATCTATTTTGTCAAGCACATATTAGATAATATATACAAGTATAAACATGATTTGAATACATGAAATGAATACGAATAAAAGGGAACATTAGGACAGGGACGGTAGGCACGCTGGTGCGCTCATGCATGCCCCTTACAGACCTCTTAGGAATGGGGTGAGGTCAACAGTAGACAGTCTAAGGTTAAAATTTTGGGGATTTGGGGATGAAACCACAGAGTCAGGTAGTGCATTCCAGGCATTGACCACTCTGTTGCTGAAGTCGTATTTTCTGCAATCGAGTTTGGAGCGGTTCACTTTATGTTTGTATCTATTGTGTGCTCGTGTATTGTTGTGGTTGAAGCTGAAGTAGTCATTGACAGGAAGGACATTGTAGCAGATAATTTTATGAACTACGCTTAGGACATACCGAAGGCGGCGTAGTTCTAGATTGTCTAAGCCTAGAATTTCAAGTCTGGTGGCATAGCGTATTTTGTTGCGAGCAAAGGAGTGGAGGACTCTTCTCGTGAAATATCTCTGGACATGCTCAATTGTATTAATGTCCAATATGCAGTGCGGGTTCCAGACAGATGAGCTGTATTTAAGAATTGGTCTAGCAAATGTTTTGTATGCTCTGGTTAGTAGTGTAATATTACCCGAGAAGAAGCTACGCAAGATTAGGTTTACAACTCTTAGTGCCTTTGTGGCAATGCTGTGGCAGTGTGCTCTGGCACTTAGATCATTAGATATGAGTACTCCAAGGTCCTTGACAGAGTGAGGCTCGTCTACAAGGTTGTCTCCATTCAGCTTGTATTTTGTGTTCTGATTCTTTTTGCCAATGTGTAGGACAGAGCATTTGTTGGTTGAGATTTGGAGTTGCCAATTGTTTGATCATTCTGACACAAAGTCAAGGTCTTTTTGAAGGGTAGCAGCATTGTTGTTGGTATTAAATAGTTTTACATCATCAGCGAAGAGAACGCAGTTGCTTATAATATGATCATAAAGGTCATTTATGTAAAGTATAAAGAGTGTTGGTCCTAGAACGCTGCCTTGGGGGACACCGCTGTTAACAGGTGCAGGATTTGATAGGGCGCTCCCTATTTTGACCACTTGTTGTCTGTTTGACAGGAACGCAGCTATTCTCCTTGTTGCATGCTCTGTTTCTTTTGCACAGTGAGTTTTTTTAAAAAAATGTGTCACTGCACTACTCTTCAGTTCAATAACATGGATACAAGGACACAGGAATTACAGCAACTCGATAACTGTGGTGATCCAAAATGTAGGTAGATGTCAGAAGTTACCAAAAACTCTATATCTGCTTCAGGTTGCTTCACTGCTCTTGCAATTCCCACAACAGAACTAGAAGTTAACTACCCCAAAGGGACAACAATGGGTACTTACTGTATGTGGATGCACACACAGTTTGGACTGATGCAGGTGCCCTGTATGGAGGGCTCTAACTCCATTCAACAGAGTGCACTTCAAGTTTTAGAAGATTGCAGTCCTTGTCTCTGAAACTTCAAATATGCTCCCAAGAAATTGACTTGTTGATTTGATAGGATTTTAACACTGTATTATTTTTCAACATAGACTGGCAAATAATTTTGATTTTGTTGATCCCTGAGAGGTTCTTGGGGAACCCCCAAAGTCTTAGGACTGCACTTTCAGAAATATTGCCATAAATCATTTAAATTAAATAATTTAAATCAACTTCATATAGCTACTCTTCCTAGTACAGATGCTGAGCACAAATAACTACATCCATGAACACTATAGATTTCACAAACTAGTTGCAGAATCATCATATACTGTATCACCCTGTGCATTTGATTCATGGATATGCACTTTTTTGCATTATAAGAACCCCCAACACATGGACATTCCATAAAGCCAAAGGGCACATGCAATAAAGCATATCTGATTATTGAAGTCAATCCTAGTTATATGAAATGCTGTTTCTATTCCAGGTCTTTCTGGCTAAACAGATTATCCTACTTAGGAGGAAAAGTGGATGAAAGCAAGATAAAACATTGGCTGATGACTAAATGATGATGACAGCTGGATGCCCTGTGAAATCACTATAGCGAAACATTGCCAGTGCATGTAAAAAAGTCCATCTGGAAGCAGAAATAATTATAAGCACATTTATCACATTTATTCCCATGGAGGTATTTCATGTCACCTTTCAGTTTTTCACCTGAATCCATCTTCCTCATGTGAGGTCCAATATTCAGACAGTACTAAACCTCCTCCACCTTTTTCCTCCAGTTTGACCCTTGACACCCCCCAAGGTTTTGAAAATTTATCCAAGTCCAATAAATATGAGAAATGTGGGGTGGAAACTTTAAGACACATTCCTCTATAAAAGATTAGAAAATAGCTTAGGGAATTTTATCAGAGATATTGTTGCTCTTGTCTTGCCTTTTTTCCACAGATACCTAATATTTCCCATTTCAAATGATACTACAGAATGTTCCATGTAAGATTTAACAGCATAAAACTGCATATAAGTGCTAACTGTTGCTGTTTAATAGAATGTGTGAAATTTTGAATTTGATGATAAATAGTTTACCTGTTACAGGTTGTGAACAATTATGGCAGTTCTGTCCAATAGTTTTTGACAGTGTTTAGAGTTGGGCATGAACCTAGTTTAGTAGTGATGTGACAGGTGATGTGAAAATGCTGTCTGTACATTCCACTCACGTGGGCAAGTGCTGGGTTCTAAAAGGTTGATACAATAACTCATTGTTGTCAGCCATTCAGTCATATGCGATCCTCAGCCACTTCATGGATTAGCACTCTTTATGCCTTTCTGTCTCACACTGCCTCCTTCAGATCTGCCATGGTCATCTCAGTATCATCTTTTATAGTGTCCAGCCAACAGGTGCTAAGGCGGCCCCTTCTCCTTTTTCCGCAGATCACTCCCACCATGACAGATTTTTCGAGTGAGTCAGCTCTTGTGACATGACCAAAGTATGGCAGCCTCTGTTTGGCAATCTTGGCTTCAAGTGGTTGTTGTTGTTGTTGTTGTTGTTGTTGTTGTTGTTGTTGTTATTTTGGTGAGGTTCAGTCTAAGACTATAACTAGGACAATAACCAGCCTTACAAACATGGCAACTAAACGAATGGATTTTGAGAAGCATTTAAAATTTGAAAGATGATCTAAATGAACTGCGCTCAGTCTGCTTCTTCTAGTCTATACTTCTCAGCCAGAATACCCAGGATTCTATTATTCCCAGTATATAGTTCCACTAATTCAGAAAAAAAAAAAGAACCATGCATAATAAGCTTGATCACTTCCATTTTTGTATTTTCTTGAATTACATTGTAGGATTTTACAGCACTTGGCTTTGTAGAATTTATCTGTCTACAAAGAGAGAACAGCATGCTGTACATCTGGAAACATCACTAACAGATAACCATTTTTAAAGTAAAAGATTCTGAAGATATTAACAATAGAATTCTGGTGTTTCTGGACATAATTAAAACCATTGGACTGATAATATTATAGAAAATGGTTAACTACAGTTATTTTGTCTTCTTTTATGAGTTCTTCATATTTGTCTCAGCACTGCCATTCCAGGGAACATCTCTTCATATCCCTTACAATTAGTGGTGGTATCTATTAGTTTTAGGAGATCACCTAATGTCTTCCAAGCACAAATCATCTCAGTTTACTGATAGTAAAAATTGTTGCTCCACTTACTTCCAAAGATTACAGGATTTTATATAAGTTATTTAATCAAGCATTTTCCCTTGTAAAATAACATTAAATCAGAGATTTAAAGATGGAATGGATTGGAACTAAAGCCTGCACTCCAGCACAAAGCACATAGTGCCTGAGAGCATATGCACCACAGACAAATTCCTTGTGTGTCCAATCACACTTGGCCAATAAAGAATTCTATTCTATTCTATTCTTTTATGTGCTAAACCACAGCAAGGTGTGCTCAGTTCTAGCTTTGGAAGAAAAGTGTCAAATGTGGGACAGAAAAGTCTTTCATTGCCTTTCCAATTAGCGCAATTATTGAAGTAGTTTGCCTGAGAAGGCCCCCTGAATAGAAAGCATTCTCTAAGCAATGAAATGAAGTAAACCAAGTAAACCAAGCAATAAAGTTTCCCCAACTAAGACAATTCCCATTAGGGACATAAGTCCTATTAGGGTCATTCTTCAGGGTAGAATGAGGAGCACAAACATCTATGAGGGAACAGTAGAGCAAGCAATGTTAGGTTCATCATGAATCCATTGCTCAAATTATGAAAATTACCCTATGTCCTTCATCTTATCGTGTGTTTGTTGTAAATTACATAATTCATATCATTGGTGGGATGATATCACAACATACATGAAATCATCATGAGAACATCAAAAAGAACATACAAAAAGAAATCCATGACATATCCTTGGCCTCAGGAACATGAAGTCAGGCACTGGGAAAACAAGACAGCCATCTTTCCCCATCTTCTAGGCTGGACACTCCATTGATGTGGATTTCTCATTTGATTTCATCACAGACTTTTACAGGAGATATACAATCAATGAGCTTGTTGCCCAGATTCCAAATGTGGAATTCAAAATGGAAACTAGGGCTTTTTCGGGCACTCTTTTTCTTGCAAAATTAGGTATGTAAAACAAAATAAGTGGTTTGCTTGTGATGTTCCCACCATACAGCTTACCTGAGTAGAGTTAGTCAAACCATGTTTAAACGTAGTCTCAGTTTGGGAATAAATATAGTCTGTTCATGTTTAGTTAACTGGATCAATTTATGTAGAGAGCAAAGGAGATAGCCTTGAAACAATACTCAGAAACCATTAGGTAAACAAAGTGGATAGAAGCATTACTTAAGTCTTGGGAAGAACAGAATATTCAGAAGAGATTCAGGATGATTTGTCCCTGTCTCACTGAGGTATAAGAGGGAGTGGAGGAGAAGCATAATCAGACTGGCAAGATTCTGTTGTTCAAGCCTATCTCAATCAAGTGTAGTTCTGATCTTCTTATGGAGTCTGTTTTCTGATTTGCTGTCCTCCAAAAAGGTGACATCTGATCCACTTTCCCTGTTCTTTGACAACCTTCCTCCTTCTCAGTTAAGTCTTTTGAGGGAACAGGGGCAATGTGGAAGCCTATTGTGATAAGCTGAGATTCCTAGTTCATTCTAGTTTACTTTGAATTGCCACTTTCTAAAAGCTCTATTATTTGCTTGTAAATCTTTTCATATTCCATTTTTGTTGCCTAATTAAACCCTGTGTTTTTATATTATTTCTCTTCATTGCCCAGATTCTTCTGATTACAGACAGTCCCCCCTCCTTCTTCATAATTTAGTTCCTGGCTGGCTTTCCCAAGGCAAAGTTCAAATCTCCTTGTCAATACAAAGACAGTCTTAGTTTATGGAAATCCTCATGAACTGGGCAAGATGCTTGCATAGCCTGCACTGCCAGGACTTGCTGTCCTACATTCTAACTACAAGAGGAATTCTTAGCCACCAAAATCAGGGATGTTTTGCAGGCCCTTCCAGATAAACCCAACTCACTTAGCTGATAGTGTGTAAACTGTTTATCGGCTTTTGTGCATTCTCTGTGCAACAGGATGGCTGTTGTTCTTGGAATCCTGTTTGGTCATAATATTTAGAAGAGGGTTCTGATAATGAGATAAGCTGCTCACCCACCACAGATGGCTCTGGAGACACGCAGTGTTAGATAGTGGGTAGAGATGACAGGAGACAGACTTCCAAGCAGCTCTTTATTTCAGCTCTTGTATCAGCAACCAGCAAAGAGCAGTCTGACAGCTTGCCCTTTTATAGGGAGCTGTCAGACAGACCAGCCAATAGCGTTTGAGCTTTTTCCCGCTCAAACGCTGGACCTGGTTGGAACCATGCAACACAGTTATAACAGTTAGAACATAACACCCCTCCCCTACTGGATGGAGCAGTCCAGCATACGTAATCACGCAGGTAGGCGGGGCGTTTAGGAGCCCTANCCAGCAAAGAGCAGTCTGACAGCTTGCCCTTTTATAGGGAGCTGTCAGACAGACCAGCCAATAGCGTTTGAGCTTTTTCCCGCTCAAACGCTGGACCTGGTTGGAACCATGCAACACAGTTATAACAGTTAGAACATAACACCCCTCCCCTACTGGATGGAGCAGTCCAGCATACGTAATCACGCAGGTAGGCGGGGCGTTTAGGAGCCCTACTAGACATGCGCAATGCAGTTGGTGGTGAGGCAGCGGCCTGTGTGGACAGGTCTGCTGTCGCCCCG
>QLTV01002664.1:1810302-1831547 GCA_003457575.1 Thermophis baileyi
GAAGTTGGACATCGCGGCAGAGAGAAGGCAGAAAAGCAGCTGCCTGGCTGGTTGGAATCGCTGAAGAAGCAGTCACGGTTCTCCTGAACCCAAGCCCTCGTCGCCACTGTTAGATAGTGGGTAGAGATGACAGGAGACAGACTTCCAAGCAGCCCTTTATTTCAGCTCTTGTATCAGCAACCAGCAAAGAGCAGTCTGACAGCTTGCCCTTTTATAGGGAGCTGTCAGACAGACCAGCCAATAGCGTTTGAGCTTTTTCCCGCTCAAACGCTGGACCTGGTTGGAACCATGCAACACAGTTATAACAGTTAGAACATAACACGCAGCTTAGCCAACATTCTGAAGGGAGGGAATAAACTTGTAAGAAATGAAAGTTTGTAAGTGGTTTGAGTGAAATGTCACATGGAAGGCTGCACAGGCATGTCTGTTCGAGGCGTTTGGATTTATAGAATTCAATGATTTAAAAAAAGCCAACTTCAATCTTATGTTCCTTTAAACAAATGTACAGTACAATCTATTACTTGACCTGAAAACCAGGGATGCTTTTCTTCTGCCAGCAAAGACCTTCTAACTTGGCAGGCAGGCAGGCTGCACTACTAACCTGGGTCTAAAAAACAGTGGCAACGGGATAAGACCTTTGTTATCACCATTCCTCTCTAATAGGCCTTGTTTATACATGTTTATTTAGGAAAAAAACATCTCACTTACATCAGCAAGACTTCCTGACAGCAAGTGTGGCTTGGATTGCAGTCCAGAGCTAACTAGGCTTTTCCAGGAGGCCATTGGTTTTCTTTCTTTAGGATAAGAGCTAATTCATAAAGCTAATACACAAAGACAGAGCAGCAGGGTCCTCCATGTCCTTATTTCGCTTGGTCTAGAACCATCATATTTATGCCCATATTGAAGTGTTCTTAGCTGATTTATCTCTAACTGTGGTGCACAGCAATCTGCTTATGGGGATACCCAAGCTTTAGAAGCTGTCCAATCTAACTTTCTCAGATCCCTGCTCTGAATCCCCTGCAAATGTACTTCTGTGCCTACAGCTCAAATGCATCTCTGCCAAGGCCTCCTTGGATTCTGTTGACAGAAGGTACTGGCAGCAGATCTTTGAGGAAGACTCTTTAGTTAAATTAGCATTGACAGACAGGCATCAGTCTCCTTAGAAGAAACAAATAACAGCACCTGACCTGGCTTACTTTGGGTTCTCTCCCAGTGTATATCTATGCTGGGTTTCAATAAGGTCTGGAAAGAATTCAGATAGAGACTCTTAATATACAAAGAGGCAGAATTAATATCTCATATCTCCATTACAACAAACTCTCACACCCTCCATTTAACATCCCTAAATGTTTAAAATTTATCTCTATTGAAAGAAATGCATGCTTATGTAAAACAGCATGAAACCCTATGAGACAAAGAGGTTTTGGTTCTTCAAGATGCTAAATACATATTCAGTTATTCCATTCTATATAAGTCATATACATGTGCAGAGAAAAAGCAGGGCTGCCTATTTACTTATTTAAATGTGTTATAGCTGCCCAACTCTAATGGACTTTGAGCAGCATATCAAACAAAAAAATCCACATAAACAGATAAAATGTAAAACCACACAAACAGCATGGACTATAATGATCTTAAAAGCAGCGCAAATCAAAGAAAATACCCCTCCCCCCCTCATACAATAATACAATAAGTAATTCCAGACAATTCAGGAGTGTCATGAATAAAAAATAAGGAACTATAAACCAGGAACACAGAATATCAGTTGTATAATTGGTCCCTCTGATGAGGTTATCGTATCTATACTTATGTGAACTAGACTATAATGTAGCTTGTTATTACGGGACTTTCTTTTTTAAAATGTGTTCTGCTCTTAAACTAGCTTTGTCTACTTATGCAAGTGCTGAGAAAAAAAGAACCCAAAGAATTGCTGATAAAGAGAGAAGTTATTCATAGTGTTCTTTTACATGAAATCATATAAAAATTCATTTGTTATAAAATCAAAACCAGTGGTCTATAAAATAGTGTACCACCATGTTTTGTGCTGATGGCATTAACAAAAGGAACAACAGCAACAGGAAGTCCAATATTTTGCCCCTTCCCAAATTAAAAATGTTAAAATCTTATGGAGATGACATCTTCATAAGATCACATGTGATCGATGTTTCTTTCAGAGAGACAACATCCCATTAATAAACTTGGATCATCCATTGGATTTGTTCTCATCACTTTTAGATTATCCAGATCTAGTTGTTCCAAATGCCTGATGCTTTTGAAAACTTGTTAACTTTTGCCTATCATGTTCTGCCTCTCCCCTTCAACTTTAAGGCTATCTTGCTGACAAAGTCACACAGCTGTCCAAAAGTGCCAGTTTTGTCTGAGAGCAAGGTTGTGTTTCTTTTGCTCCAGTCTCACATCCAAACATGCTTGGGTTGGGCCTCTTTATTGCATCTCCTAATTGTTTAGATTTATGAGGCATCTACCGTAACTTCTAAGACAGCATTGAAAATCCCCTGTTCTGTTTAATTCATTCCTTTTTTTCCCTGGAGTTTATGGATCCAACTCAGCAAGTAAAACTGTGCTATTGCCAACATTCTGTTTCTTCTCCACATTGTAAGGCAGGTCTATGGAATGTATCCCCACTTTTTAAAAAAGAGAATGACTGCTGACACCTCCCTACTTCATAATCCTTTCATGCAGACCAAGGTGAAGTAAGCAAACACGCATTGTTTTTGTACAGATCCCCAGACAAGAAGGTGCTTTATCAAGAATTAATAAAAACATTCCCTAGTTTGGATCTCAACTGAGTAAGATCATTACTTTTTTTTTTTTGTAGTTGCACAGATTTTTATGTAGTATGATGGCAAAACATGGAATTATATTCAAATCTTCAAATCAAATCCTGCCCATATGAGACAGGCTTTGTAGACACCACTATATTGCAAAATTAATATCAAGTATAATGTAATAATACAATCAAATCAAGGTTACAGGCAAATCAAGGGCAGTCAACCAACCAATCCTGGTACTTGACACTGCTCAGTAATCAGCACCACATCTTTATTTTGCATATGTTGACTGTCGACGAAACAGAGATTGTGGGTATTGCTTTGTAACTGTATCTAGAGAGCCACAGCTTGCCCATGACCAAGGATGTAATGATATCACCAGGTTGGGCAGTATTAAGAAGTGAAGATACTTGATGCTTCATAGTTTAGCTGAAAAGCAGGAAAAATAGCACTACTTGGCAGTTTTGCCATTAAATCTGATGAAGCATAACACTCATTGACTTATGCAGTTGGGTGGTCTGGTCTGATTGTATGGTTGTAGATCAGAAAATAACACACAGGCTATGAACTCCTGATCTATTTTAACTGGAAGAAGTCATTTATCTTTTCAGATTAGACATATTCCCAGTCCTATCTAGAGTAGTCACAAATTGTACCTAAAGATTTCTATTTGCAACGTGCTCTTGTCTGGACCTATGTCACTTCCTCTAAACTCTGACATTTCTATTTTTCTCATGTTGATTCTCCAGTTCATTTTCTAAGCAGACTGATCTTACACTGCAACAGATGCATTGGCAACACAACATACATTCCTACCCTTATCAAAGAACCAGGAAAAAAAATTCACATGCTCCCTTTTCTCTCCTTGCCTAGCAAATTTCTCCCTTCACTGATCCAATACTGGCAGTTTTAGATTTTAAAAAGATGTCCTAAAAGGCCAATGCTATCTTGTGTTTTTTTTTAATTATTACCGTGTTTCCCCAAAAATAAGACCCTGTCTTATATTTTTTTGAACCCTGAAATAAGTGCTTGGCCTTATTGCCATGCACTCAAAAGCCCAGTTGGGCTTATTATCAGGGATGTCTTATTTTGGGGAAAACAGGGTATTATCATTCCCCTTTAAAGTAAGGGGAATAGCATGCAGATGAGCTAGCAATGTAGATCCAGGAAAGGGGCCCGTTTCTTTTCAATCTTTCAACACTTGGGATTAATTTCAGTCTTCTGATTATTTGGGTTAATCATTTCCCCCCTCTTGTTTATGCCTCTTAGTTCTATCACATCCTTTCAATGATTAAATAATTTGAATTGTTCATGAAACCAGAGTGCCACAGAGTATAAGATAGTTTTATAAAAGTCTCTCGAGCAACATTTTTTTTTTTCATGCTGATGAGTGCCTTTTGGTCAAGTACAGCATGCTGTGCAGAATGATTTCTCCTTTGCAAATCTGGCAAGTCAAATTAGCTGGGCAAGGGCATGAAATGTAAGTTGGTGTGTACATATGGGTAACAGCATTAAACTCTTATCTTAGAAATCATTATTCTCAGCGAAGGTGACACACACTGCAAGTATTGGAGAGAGAGGGGGGAGGGAGGGAGAGGGAGGGAGGGAGGGAGGGAGGGAGGGAGAGAGAGAGAGAGAGAGAGAGAGAGAGATATCAGACCATTTGATGATTTTCACTATAAATGGTAAAGACTCCAAACTCCAGCTTTCTTAAGAAGTTTTTAGTCAACTTCAATTTTTATTCGGCCGAGAAAACATTCTTTTATTTTGACATCACATGCATCCCCTTTTATCACAGGGATAAAAAGTATCTTTTATCTAGACAGAATGCATCAAGTTGCAGAATGACTCAACAAATGAATCTATTCTATAAATTAAGCCAGAAAACAAGCCTCTCTGAGCCCTGGCAGTGTCTAAATGTCAGGCCCAGGGTGCAGAGCAATAAACAATGATCTGCACTTTCTCAGTGTCAGGGCAGCTAACAGAAGAGATGGGGGTCAGCAGACTTGGTTCCTCCAGCAAGGTTGCCATATGGCAACTTGGAGATCTTTGCTGGTGTCTGCTTACCAGGAAGATGCAGCTCCAGTGTGTCCAGCCATGTTTTCTGCTAGCTACACATCATCATTCCCTGTCTTCTGTACTACTTTAGATCAAAATAAAAACGAGCAGGAACAAAACAAAGCAGTATAGGATGAAAGAGGGAAGATTCTGATAGGCACATGCCATGCTTTATGCCATGTTTCAGACAAAACCATACAATGTTAAACCAAAGGACAGAATGTTGATTAACTAACGTCAGTTCCTTCCAGCTGGAAGAGAAGAATGGCAATTCCTTATTTGTTCTGAACTAAAGCTTTTTGCAAAGTTTGGAAAAAAATATCATCTCTAAGTGTGGTCTTGTGAGCCTTTCAGCTTGTAGAGGTCTCACAGGCAGAACAGCTGCTGTGGACCCAAAGGGAATGAATCAATTTCTGTGTGTTTGTAATGGGATTTTCCTGAGATTATGATTTGGGGGATCATGAATATGAGTAATTGTAGGATGATGTCTCTGAATATTGATTTTGAGTAAGCTTTGGTGATTTAGGAACATATGCAAAGAAGGAAGGGAACCCAGTAACAAGGAAAAGAGTACAGTCAAGAGATAAGTGATTGAACGGTAGAGAATATGATGCAAGGCACATGTTAGACTTGGAGCTAACAGGACTGGATTCAAATCCTGGATGAACCACAAAATTTGCTTAATTGCCTTGAACAAGACATCATTTTTCATTCTTACTAGATTGTTTTGAGGACTGGAGGCTATAAAAACTTGGGCTTGAAAAATGTTTTATATAAAACAGCCAATAATTATAATAATAAATCAAGGTTTCTAGAATTGACACAAAGCCTGCAGACACTAACAGGCCTTGCCTCTGGAACATTATTCACTGGTTGGGAAATCACTTAGGCCAGTAAATTGAAGGCAGTTTTCACAACCTGTCACCCACTAGAAATGCTGGAACAACTTCTAGAATTCTGAAAGTCACCGACTCAATATATCTTGAAGTCAACAGGCTGGAGAAGGCTAATCTAACCTAAGGCTTCACTAGAAAGTATCACATACATTGTGTCTTTTATGTTCAACTTCATCTATTTTGCATACATATTTTAATAATCAGTATAATCAATAGCTGGCACATGTTTCTTCAAATTGTCTTGAAATAGTTTTAATGCACAAAACAAATAGGCTAGCTGGATTTATAGATCATTCTGTATAGCTGTTACTATATACTTCACATTCTTCACAGCTCACAATAAACTCCTGCATAAGGAAAGTTAGCATTTTCCATAGGGAAACTATAGTTGCCCTTTATCAATAACTACATCTGTGCCCAAATTTCCTGATACATTCTTTTAATTGAATCTATTAAATCAAACTTCTTTTATCAAATAGGAAAATGACATCAGATAATATGTCTGGTGACAGAGAAATCTATATATATAAAAGAGAAAACCACTCACACATTAATCACGAAATCTCCAGAACCGTAAAGCCTACAAACTTGAAATTTGCCACGTATGTTCCTCTTGGCTTCTAGGTCCTCACTAAGAAAGGATTTTTCAAAATGACCATCGCAGCATGAGTATTTCTTATATTAATATTAACAAGCTCTGATGCTAAGGAGTTCTACTTCCCCCTCCCCACCTGAAAAGAAATCTGATCCAAATGCAAAACACAAGCAGAGGAGTTTCAGTTTCGCTTTTGCTTTCACAGCAGCAAGCAGCTTTACTACAGAACAGTTGAGTTAAGCCACACTAGCCAGATGAATACTGATGGATGCTGTTGGCAGAGTTCACCTGACAGCCTGGTCATCCTCCAGCCAGAGAGCAAAACCAGGAATGTTGTTTACAGGGAGGTCCTGAGCAATTCATCTGAGGGATGAATTTAAAGTCTATGCTTTGCAAATAATGTCTTCATCTGTAACAGAAACTTAGCTTACCATCTCTAACGAAATAATACAGTCCCCTTTTTAACTACTCATTAATTTTCAAGCTTTAAGTGTCAATTTATCAAGCCCCATCACATAGTTTTGTAGCGAAGCACGGGTATCAGCTAGTACTTCCATATAAGATCAAATGGAAACTAATTAAATATTGATCTTTGCCAAAATGTGGCAGCAACCACCTGAAGTTAGACTGCTTTCCATCTTGTAGTCTAATGCCTGGTCAAGGATTGGAACCTGAATTTCAAAGCAAAACAAAACAGCTAATTGACATCCTTTTCAAACTTATTTACCTTAAAGCTAGAAGAAAGATACTCTCCTTTAATTCTCCAAAAGTCTATTGCAAATTCATGGGGGGGAGGGGGGACGCACACATAAGAATATGCATCTTTTTTTTTCCAATCCAGCAATAGCATGTAGTATGGCAACACTGGGGGTAATCTTCCTTCCTCTCCCCTTTTCTTTCTACGTGGCTGAAAGAAGAATGTTCTTTAAAGTAATGCATAGGAAGAGAAAAAGCTGGAAATGAACAGCTGCAGTTAAGGAACACTGAAGGCCGCAGGTACAGGTATCTCTGTGCTGGCCCTGACAACAACCCTGGAACCTCACTTTCTAACTATTGGAGTTGTCCAGAGACTGAGGCTGACTGTACCAAACAGACTCCTCCATGAGTGATAACTTCATTGCCCCACAGGCAAAGACTTTACTCTCCGAAGCCCATGCACCCACACCCCACACTTTCCCAGTCCATCCTAGAGAATTCCTGTAAAGCTACTGGATTAAGATTCAAAGATGAAGGCAGCAGGGGCAATGCTTTGATAGTGCTGTTTAGGACAACTGTGGAATGTTATGGGCTTTTTCCATAACTGTTTCTTCTCAAGATTGCTTGCAAGAGCAGAATGATGCAACAGCTTAAACCAAAGCCCTCAGTTGCTCCAGGCAAGGACAGGTAGACTGGGGAGCAATTATGAAATGTTTGACCATAAATCGTGCTGCAGACATCTAGCATTCTGATGGCTGCATCTGAGCCAAAACAAAGATAGCCCACTGTATTGGAGTTTGGCTTCTTGGTTTTTTTTGTTTTGTTTTGTTTTGTTTTGTGTTTTTTTTTTTTTTTTTTTTTTTTTTTTTTTTTTTAAAAAAGCTTCCCTTTTTATGGTTAACTTCAAAATTTTTTTGCTATCTATTCTTTTAACTTCAGATGCGACATATTCCCTTTATAAACTGAATGGGATAGCAGGAAAGTAGAAAATGATTTAATATGCAGGCTGGCTGGGAATTCTGGGAATTGAAATCCAACACATCTGAACATCATCAGTTAGAGAAGGTTGTCATAGATCCAATGCCTGCAAGACAAAGACCATAAATAAATCCTTATAATGCAACCCTGAGTTTGAGGATTGAGTTGCTTTAACTGCTTGCCTCATAAGTATTGGATCCTGCAGCCTAGGTCCAAAACTGCTAGTGTTAATATATGTTTCTAGCACATAGTGACTGCATGCAGGCCATCCTTGGAAATGTGATTTGGTGAATCAGTTGGAAACAGCCCTTGATAATTGCATGTCTGTTAGCAATTAGTTCTGCCATAATGGTGGTAGTTTAGCAAAGAGAGCTGTGAGCCAGGAGACCTTTGGTCCATATCTTTGTCCAGCCACGAATACACTTGTTGCCTAGGCAACCAAGTTTATCTTTGTCTTCAATCTACAATAGAAGAGGATAATAGTACTGATCTTCCTTGCAGCCTCTGCTGTTAAGATGAATGAAATTATATATACATATAATACTTAAAATGCAAGTTCATGCTAGAGTCTTATTCAGTTTCCAATTGACATTGTAGCACTGCACCAAAACCACTGCAGAGAATGCCCTCAAAATAACCATACTATGATGAATGAGAACCATGCCAACATGAAGCCATGCTCTTAATCCAATTCAGAGTTTTATAAAATATGTCACTTTTAGATAATAAACAGCTGTGGTTTTATTTTCATGGTTGCTTTTGAAGACACAAGTTTAAAAAAGGAGCATTGGAGCAGCACAACTTTGGAGTCGCTTGGGTCTCTTGAGTCTCCTTTTAAAAAGCAAGATGAATATTATCAATAGAGTTCAGATTTTTGTAATGACTTTGTGCTATGGCTTCCATTATAGCCTAATATGCAAATGCTTATACTTGAATTTTTGCAGATATGACAAAATGGTATAAAAGCTTTACTACTTTAATTTTATATATCAGGTTGCTGTTATCAGATTGCTGTTAAAAAGTTTGGCCACATGATTAGTAAAATGACAGTAACCCAATGAAAGTTAGGAAAGACATTTGTAATTGACCCAATTGATAGAGAAACCAGCCTTCCTTGCCTTATTGCCCTCTAGTTCTGCTGAGATGACAATTGTCCAAATATCCTCCTAGTTAAATATTCAAGGCTGAGAAGATTGTAGACAATGGCAATTCTGTGACAAGGGGTGCATCACAATTTTAACCACAAGAAGTAAGCATTGAAAGAATTCTGATCATGTAAGGTAAAGGTAAAGGTTTCCCCTGTCCAGTTATGTTCAACTCTAGGGAGTGTGTGCTCATCTCCGTTTCTTAGTGGAGAGAGCCAGTGTTGTACGAAGACACTTCCGTGGTCATGTGGCCAGCATGACTATATGCTGAGGTGCAGAGAATGCTGTTATCTTCCCATGAAGTGGTGCCTATATATCTACTTGCATTTGCATACTTTTGAACTGAACTGGGGCAAACAACAAGCGCTCCCCCCATTGCATGGCACTCAGGTCTCAAACCCGGGTTGTCAGCTTTCCATCCGACAAGCTCAGTGTCTTTAACTGCTGAGCTATCACACTCGCATTTGATCATGTAGTTCTACTCATTCAATTAGCTACTAAACTGAACGTCATATTAATTTCTGATATTTCTGCTAGTGAAAAGTATACGATGGCTCACAATTTTGCTTTCTATGAGCTAAGAGGCTGCAGAGTCCTGACAGCCGTATGCAGCTGTTCCATATCACTGAGGAAAACAGCTAGCCAGCTGCTGCCTTTGATAGGGCTGTAATGTTCAGAAACCCTATGGGATACAATCCATGCTGGTAGCATAGAAGATCAAGCCCCAAACCCATAATATGTAACACAAATACATGAGATGATGGGGGATGGGCAGATTTTGACCAAATGAATCTCTGTTTTATAAATCAGTGTGTTGAGTTAAGGTCACAGATTCACTTTAGCAACAGCGTTTTGACTCTTTCAGACATCTGAGGCTTTGGTTTTGTTCTATCAACAGACATTTGTGAGCAATGCAGATGACAATGCTTCGATGGTTCAACTGATTGTTAAAATTGCTAAGGCAGAACTATTACTTCCAGAAAGGTCCTGCTCCTCCCTCCCTCAGTGCTCTTTTTGCCAATTCAGATCACGCTGTGCATCATGCAACAACATAATGAAGTATAAGGAATAGGCACGGCTTCACTTTAGTTGATGTCACATTATTGTAACTTACAAATCTGTACTATATGCACACTAGGGAGGGATGCTGGAAGAGTCTAATTAACAACAATCAGAATGCAAAAGCCAGACTTTTCCTAAAGGAAATTCAAAACATTTATTCTGGATGACTCTAGAGGCTGGCAGTTAAAGGCAATAAATACAGACTGGATTTCATAGTGTACAGAGTAAAATGTTCATTTATTCATAATATCACTGGTTATGATCTGACATTACCAAAAGGGATGTTGCAACACAATATCTGAGTTATGGAGGGCTAATAGTATTTTCTTCATCCCTGGCTGAAAGAGAGCTGGCTTCATTAATCAGTCTTGGAGATCAAAGAAAGTAAAATGCTAGATGGGTTCCTAAAGAGTGTGGAAGGCCTATATGCTCCACCAGAAAATGAATGATCAGTTCATGGTGCAAGAATGGAAGAACTTTGGTAAGATGCTTGAATTCATTATAGTTCTTACAGACAGCCACGTTCCTCCCTTCCTCCTTATCAGTCCTGTGCTGCATCATAGACCAGATGCAGAGAAAGAAGGCATTCCTAGAGAAAAGCAATGGCAGCGTTAAGAACTAAACATGAAAAAAAAAGCATGAAGAATGCTAGTATATGTCAAGAATTTTGCTGACCCAAAGCATGTTGACAGCCTGAGCAAACTGAACAGAACTGTAATCTAGGAGAGCAGACTGGCTGAAGTCAGCTGCAGAACTACGGCTGGGCCACTATCTTTATTGAAACCACCTGAAGTTAGGAAGTCTACTCTTGTGTGCTTTATAACATACAAGGGTGTTATGAAGTGTTAAGGGTGAACGAGAGCAATTTTAAAGATGGGAATGATCAAATATTGCCCTTGCACTAGGCATAATTAAGCTTTCTCCTGGTTAGCATTTTTGTTCTGTCACAACCGATTGGTGATTTTTATCTCTCCAGGAACACCCCTTTTCCCAATCCAAATGTTCCCCTCCTTTCTATCATTTATATTTAATACAAATTGGGATGTTCATCATCCTGTCGTTATTGCTTATTGTTTATTACATTAATGCAAACAAAAGATCAAAAGTCTTTTTTAAGCTTCTTTAATGACCTTGCATATTTCTTCTGTGATTGACCATTACTTTTTTCATATGGGTATTTTCTATTCCTAGTTAGAATGAAAAGAAAACAATTGTGATTTAAAAACAAAAACAAAAAATATTTTTCAAGTGGAGGCCAACTGCCTTAGATTGAGCTGCCACACTTGGCCCTGTGATTGCTGTGTAACATTAGAGCAAAATGACAGCAACTTGTAGTCAATTTTCCTTCCTATCAAGTTGAGAACCTGTCCACCAGAGATCGCAATGTTCTCTTTTTGTCCACCAATGATGAGGGACATCGGGGATTGTTCTGACACCTCATAAGCATGGCTTTCTTTAATAGGTTACAAGGTATTCTATAAAACATTGCCATGTACCGTACAAGAAGAAAGATTTGCTTGGATTTGCAAGAAGTGCTTCTATGCCAACTTCCTCCAACATGTTTTACAACTGACCTGAAAAGAATGTGTGTCACTGAATAGGATATACAGCCCTGGAGAACATAAAATATAGCTACGGTTGTTTAATAATCTCTCATCGGCAAGATCCACAAGGCAAAGTGAAGGTGATCTTACTGAGATAAACTCCATCTAGCGTGTTAGAAAGAACAGCTTTGCTACTTTCACCGGTGGAATATTCTTATAAATTCACTCCGTTTGTCAGAATGGTCCACAAGGGGTCATTTAATGTACTGACAACAGCAGCGTGCAAATTCTTCAGCCTTTGGCCACACGCTAAGCAAACACTCTGGATAGCTTCACAGTCAGATTAAAATGCCAGAGCGATCACTGATGGTGCAATTGAAATGTGCTCACTAATTTATTAAGTTTATTCTCAGCAAGCTTGGAGACATCAAAAAGTTGAATTTCTAAATGACACCGGTTAAGAAGATGTGGCTACACATAGTTTCAAATCAGGTTAGGTTTGCAAGATAATCGTTACTGAGATGATGTCCAAACAGCTATTGTGGAATTAGAAAGCAATCTAAAAGATCTTCCAGATGCGTTTAACAGTGGACACAATTACACACAACTGTGTGACTCAGTCTAGAAGTCCTGGTATATGCCTTGTTTTGCAATGCCCATTCCATTCCAGATTTATAATCAAGGTGTGTTTTTTTTACTTGGTAATTGACAATCATGGAAACTTACAGAACTAGATGATTTAAATGGAACTTACATACCAAGCACTTAAACACCATCAATATTATATTATATACACATCTTTGCATTCCCATGTACAAGGCAGTAATTATCTAGCCTGCTTTGACATCATGGAATATTTATTAATTAATGCATTTCTCAGATACAGATTGTTACTGAAACAATCCTATGTATATCTCAATTTGCTGTACATGAATATCTACCCATTGTATCCTGCTTGTGACATGGAACAATTACTTACCAGAATTAGAAAGAAGTTGCATTTTAGAGATATTAGAATAAATAAATTGGTTGGTTGTGAATAGACTTTTTACTATTCCATAGAGAGAATTCTGGCAGTACTCATACTCCTTACCAGACTAAGAGGGTAAAGATTGTATACTGCATGTAAGGGTCTATAAATGCATTTGTAAACAGGGAAACAACAATAACAAGTATCATCAATAAATAGAAAAAAGGAACAAAATCTAGCTTCAACAAATGCAAAAGCCAATAACTAGGGAGGAAAAAAACCTAATAAGCACCTTAAATGAATGTTTCATAAAAACCAGTCGAACGCTAGTAAGATCACAACAAGAAAATCCACCCAGTTTAGTACAATTCCCAAAGCTTGTCCATAAAAATATCACCCTGTAATTGGTGAGAAGGACACCTTTCCCTACCCCTTCAAATATTTAGAATTTTGATAAAATAGACTCAGCTAAATTTGCTGCCAATCATGGCTACGATATTCATTATTCATCTATTTTCCATCAATCAGCCAAGACAAAATAATGAAAGCTATCTCCAATTTGCTGGGTAGTAGCCCTCCTGGTAGGGATGCGGTGGCTCAGTGGCTAAGACGCTGACCTTGTCAATCAGAAGGTTGGCAGTTCAATGGTTCGAATCCCTAGCGCCGCATAACGGGGTGAGCTCCCATTACTTGTCCCAGCTTCTGCCAACCTAGCAGTTCGAAAGCACGTAAAAAATGCAAGTAGAAAAATAGGGACCACTTTGGTGGGAAGGTAACAGCGTTCCGTGCGCCTTCGGCGTTTAGTCATGCCGGCCACATGACCACGGAGAACGTCTTCGGACAGCGCTGGCTCTTCGGCTTTGAAACGGAGATGAGCACTGCCCCCTAGAGCCGGAAATGACTAGTACGCATGTGCGGGGGGGGGACCTTTTAGCCCTCCTGGTCTCATTCTGATGGCTGTCCAGCTGACCAGAATAATAGAATAACAGAGATGGAAGGGAACCTGGGGGTTTTCTAGTCCAACCCCCTGCTCACGCAGGAAACCCTATACCATTTCAGAGAAATGGATGCCCAGTCTCTATTTCCTATTCCTATTTCTAATATCTCCAATTCATATTCATTTGTCTGTTTATAAAAGTATTGATTAAAAAAACCCTCACTGCACACCTACTGGCTGAGTATATAACATGAATGGGGGGGCAGAAGAAATGGTATAATGAGGCAGGAAACAATCTCTTAATCAAGAAATCATCCATAAGGAGGTCATAACTCCATCAAGATGGCAGGAGAAACTATTATGTATAAGCCAACAAATATTTTTGTTACCTAGCTGGGTAGTAAAATGCCTGCAAGAAAACCATCAGGCTCAGAGAGCAGCAAAAATCCAACAGAGAAGATATGGCTAGAGTTGCTTAATTGTTACGTTCATTTTAACTGGCTGCATTTGGTCCTGGAAGGAAGGAAGAAACATACATAAGCTACTGTGTCTATATACACATAGTCCTTGATTTACAACAGTTTGTTTAGTGACTGTTCAAAGTTACAATGGTACTGAAAAAAGTGACTTATGACTATTTTTCACACTTACAATCATTGAAGCATGGTCCTGTGATCAAAATTCAGATACTTGGCAACTGACTCCTATTTACGACGGTTGCAGTGTCCCACATCATGTGATCACCTTTTGCGACCTTCTGACAAGCAAAGTCAATGGAAAAGCCAGAGTCACTTAACAGTCATTAAACAACTGCAGTGATTCACTTAACAAATGTGACAAGAAAGTCATAAAATGGGGCAAAATTCACTTAACAAATGTCTCGCTTAACAACAAAAATTTTCAGCTCAGTGGTGGTCGTACATTGAGGACTACCTGCAATATGAGGAGCTCAAAGTTGAAGAAGTAAATGTATTTAAGGGCACTACCCCATAACTGCTGTTGCTTCTGATGTGAATGTCATGCTAACTTTCAGTGTGCTATGCAAATACTTAACATACCAAGCGATGTGTGATACTTATTCCAAAGAATCTGAGGTCATTGGGGAATGACATTGATATTGTCATTGACACTGTGAAATGTATTTCGTTTCAGCACAGTCCCACTTTCATTAACACATGTTGTGAGAGTTGTGTGAAAGTTTTTTTCCTGCTCAACTTCTTTGCTGATGAGCACTGAAATTTTGGTAAGCCACATGCTTCCACCCATTTCGGATCCCACTGAAAGCCAAGATTTCTGCATGCACCTGACAAGCAACAGGGTTTTCCTTTGTGCAGCAGATTTCTCCAATCTGGTACTCTCCAGATAGGTTGGATTAAAACTGTCATTGTGTTTATTGTTCTATAGGCAATGGATCACTCAACCCTCCAACAGTAGAGCAAACTAAGTAGGGCTAATCCCTCGCAGGAAACAGGAACATTTTGCTGCTCAAGATAAGCTTGTATATACAGTTTTAAATAAGGCAACAAGACAATATATTTTTGTCCTTGGTTGCCAGATAAATCATCAAAAGGCACAGAATTAACAGGACTTCACCAGGCACAAGGAAATGCAGTAGCCCCACATGAACTAGTACCACATAAACTGCAACCTATTGCAAAAGTGAGAGGAAGAAAGGGGGAGAGGGAGTAAACCTGCCCCTGATGCTGCTGCGCACTACCCCATTTTTAGTAGCAATAACCCTGAGTTACTCATGTCTATGGAGATTCTCAGTCATCCAGGTCATGATTGTCCCAAAGGTGCTTTTTCCAAAGGCAACTGGACTTTCTTTGCTTTTCCTTGAAGACATTTTGCTTCTCATTCAAGAACTGCTTCTGACCAGAACAGAAGAGGCTTCTTGAATGAGAAGTGAAACATCTTTAAGGAAAAACAAAGTCTAGCTGCCTTTTGAAAAAGCACCTGGGACAACCTGAGTTACTCAAGATTTTTTTTTTTAATTGCTTCTTCTCTGGGTGTGGGGTGGGAAGGAAGAAAGAAAGATATGATAAGGAGATAGCTTTCTTGCCTCTTGGCAACATTTTGAATTCATTGGAGAGTGTGTGGTGCCAGAGTATGGCAATAAGCCAAGGGCTTACGCAAGCAGCTGGCTGGGTCAACCATGTTGTGTAAACATAAGCAACGACAGCAGATTGCCCAAAGGCCCACATAAAAATTGGAGCACATTCTACCTAATCCGTCATAAATTTTTCCTTTAAAGGTAACAGGAATTTCTGGCAAGCAAAAGAAGGTTTTGATCTGCGATCTCTGATTTCTAGCATGAAAAATTCTAGAAGGATTGACTCCAAAGAGCTGCTCCAGCCTGAAGGCTGCAGTTATATAGGAGGCCTGGTGGCACAGTGGTTAGAATGCAGTGCTACAGGCTAACTCTGCCCACAGCCTGGAGTTCGATCCTTACCAGCTCAAGGTTGACTCAGCCTTCCATCCTTCCAAGTTCGATAAAATGAGGACCCAGAGTGTTGGGGGCAATATGCTGACATTTGTAAACCGCTTAGACAGTGCTGTAAAGCACTAGAAAACGGTACATAAGACTAAGTACTATTGCTATATCTAACCTGTTACAAACATGATGACTGGTGTATTCCTGCCCCAAGGTCCAGTATTAGGCTGAGAGTCCAGACAGCAAGATTCTATGCTTTAAAAACTTTCTGCTAACTTTTCTGCTTTTCAATTTCTTTTTAGCTAATCAAGCTATTTTTATTTTGGAATGTGTACATAGATCTGAGGTAAGGATAATAAGATACATCTTGGTTAAATAGAGAAACTTGGGAAAGGAACAGTGTGACCCTTAACTGATGATTTCCCATCAACTTAAACAAAGCTGCCAGTTGAGGTATCTTGATGGAAACATGAATGGAGCAGATTTTCACTTCTTCTGCTGAATAAAGATTTTTTTTTTCATATAAGGATGAGAATTGCTATAATGACATGGAAAGTCTATAATCTGCTTTGGGCAACTTTGCAGAAACTTTATATAATCAAGAAACATTCTTGCTATAAGCAAATGAGCAATTGTGCAAATGCCTTAAAAATGTGCTTCACAGCCTGTGGGAGAATGTAGAAGGACCCTCTCTCTCTGAATCAGGAAAGCAGCTTGCAAGCCTGGAAAAAGATTAGCTATGCAGGTGCATTCGTGAAGAGACAGCCACAAGCAACTTCCAAGCAACTTAAAAAGAAGACACAACTGCTCTGATGATTCAAAGAGCTTCTCTGTACACATTCCTGCATGTTGTGAAAAGCCTTTGAACAGTCCAAATGAAGAAGCATCCAGACAAATCTATTCAATTTAGCTCATCAAAAACTGCATATGATAAAATGAACAAGCTTGCATTGTGGAACGTTTGGTGTGAATATGGAATCAAAGTTTGGTTGCCAAATATATCTAAAGTAAGGCACATAGGAGAATAAATTGAACTAAACTGAGCATTTAGTTTCATGGAGACTAAAACTTATGAAGAACAGTTTCAGGATTTGGATATGGCTACTCTAGAGAAAAGAAGGGGTGATAATAGTGTTCCAGTATTAGAGGGGATGCCACAAAGAAGAGGGGGTCAACTTATTTTCCAAAAAAAACCCAGCGGCTAGGACAGTGATGGCTAACCTTTTCCGGACCAAGTGCTCAAAGCACGTGCATCCAAACCCCCAAAATGCAATGCGTGCACAGCCTTCCGCATGTGCCCCACCCCTGTGCATGCAACCCCGCACATGCCCCCCATGCATGCACACATGCCCCCCCGCACGTGCCCCGCCCCCCATGCATGCGTGGCAGAGACCCAAAGACCAGCTGGCCGGTGGGAGGCACGCGCGCATGCGCAGCAGAGCTGAACTGGGGCGACGGCTCGCATGCCATGACAGAGGGCACTGCATGCCACCTCTGACACGCGTGCCATAGGTTCGCCATCATGGGGCTAGGAAAAGAAACAATGGATGGAAACTAATCAAGGAGAGAAGCAACCTGGAATTAAGGAGAAACTTCCTGACAGTGAGAACAATTAACCAGTGGAACAGTTTGCCTTCAGAAGTTGTGGGTGCTCCATCACTGGAGGTTTTTAAGAAGAGGCCAGACAACCATTTGTGTGAAATGGGGTCTCCTGCTTGAGCAAGGGGTTGGACTAGAACAGGGGTGTCAAACCCGATCGCATTGCAAGCTGTATCGGGATGTATCGGGATTCTTTTTACCCTTACGGGGCCAGGGTGGGCATGGCCTGCGTGGGCCGCATCTTTGACATGCCTGGACTAGACAAGATCTCCAATATTCCTTCCAGCTCTGTTCTATTCTAAATTCTAGTTTTTAGTTTAGTTTTAATTAGTTTATATTCATCGAGAAATAAGAAAATGACGTGTGACATCCTTTTGGTTGTTTCATAATATTTTAGATAAGCGTGCAAGGAATGCTGTACGAAGTGTGTGGATTAAAAATATAAATATGCTATGTACTTTTGTATGCAGATGGCGTCACATTGCGAAATCCAGAATAATCTGCAGCAAATGTCAGTTACATTGTAAGATGCAACAAGGAGAATGAATCTGAAAATAAATACATCAAAGACCAAGGTAGTTGTGCTTGACATGGAAAATGGAATAAACAATCCCAAGTTGACCATAAATGGTGAAAACTAGAGCAAGTAGATGAATTTGTGTAACTTGATAAAATGTTTCCTAAAGAACAGAAAATGGATGGAGAATTTTTAAGAAGTGCAAATGCCACAAGAAAGATAAATAGTAGCATTCATTCCTGTAGTGAGGAATGAATGTTTGTCCAAAAAAAAACCACCCCTGTTTATAAAACCATGTATAAGAGAAGATTTCCACACTGAAAACACGATTTCCACACCCTTCTGAAAAGAGAATTCAAGAGAAGTCTGGTCTGCCTTCTCAAAGAATCAGGGTTTTCCTCATTATGTCAAAAGCATAGAAGGAAGAAGGAGGAAAGGCAAATCTTCAAATTATCTATAAATCAGTTCTGCATTTCAAAGTTAAGTTACTGCTGGAATTCTTGTGTATTACTGCCGCATCGTATTAACCCAAGCTCAGAGAGAATGGTTCCTTGCTATCTTTCTCTGGGTTTTTTCTAGGGAGATCTTACATTGATTCTAGGAAGATGTCTAATTTTTCTCCTATGGAGGCAATCTTGTATTGCCATTTTAGATATAAGTTCCAAGCTTTCTTGGAACACAGCTGAGTGCTGAACAGGTCATCAATGACTTATTGCATTATAAGACTCAAGTAGATTTGCACCAGAAGCAAGTAGGTGCCGTATCTAAAATAAATATTTGCCTTATGCTGTCTTCCAGAAGATAACAGTTGGGGTAAATTCAATTGTTTGCTACTACCAGTTCCTTCAATAATACTCCTTCCTATTCCTGGTTTTTTACCTGATAAACATGATGAAAGTCCAGAAAGATTCACAGCTTTCATCACTCAGAATGAGCTATGTATCTGCTTGAGACCTAGTGAATTTTCCACAAAATATTTTCAAGTAGGATTTATACATGGATTCTTGACAGACAGAGGTGCCAAATTACAATTACAATGATAGCTATGTGTTGAAAAATTATGCAGACTTTATGATTGAATCAAGCTTGTTTTTTTAATGACTCTGCCAAAAGAGTAACAGCTAAACGTAAAATGTGCAAATTATAAATGTGCAAGTTAAATTCAGAATGCAAGTGTATATAGCTGATGTTCACCTTAACGCCATTGATGTTGAGCTAGTTAACTTTAATTAAGAGAGCCTTTCTAGTAGATTCAGAGATATGCTAGTATGACAAGGAACACCAGACAACTTAGAGGTGCTATGTCAATAGAGTGTCATTACAGATGGGAAGTTAACAGACTATCCTGTCTTCCCCATTTCCATCTTCTACTCCTTGTTTTTTCAATCCTTCAGATATCGAACCAATGCAACTAGGAACGAGCAAAATACCACCACCCCAATGAACTATGGAAAAAATGTAGAGTCCTACATAGTTTATGTTTGTATTTACTATTTTTGGTCTTTATTAACATCCTGGATTTCTCTGGATAAAACCAGAGAATTTGACTCTTTCCCCACTCGATGCCAAATATGAGTGTTGATGCTTTAGAGTAGACAGGCACATTCCTGACTTTTAGAAATAAGCATGTGCATAACAACAATGAGAATTGGATGTGTGTGTTTAAAGAGAACACTCTCAACATCCCTCTCCCAATTTCAGTGGTGGCCTATTTTGGATGAAGTCTGGATATTTTGTCATGATAGCAAGCCTGCAGGACATTTAGGAGTATTTAAAGCAATAGCAATAGCACTTAGACTTATATACTGCTTCATAGTGCTTTTACAGCCCTCTCTAAGCGGTTTACAGAGTCAGCATATTGCCCCCAACAATCTGGGTCCTCATTTTACCCACCTCGGAAGGATGGAAGGCTGAGTCAACCTTCAGCCGGTGAGATTTGAACTGCCGAACTGCAGCTAGCAGTCAGCTGAAATAGCCTGCAGTACTGCACTCGAACCACTGCGCCACCTCGGCTCTTAGATACATCTACTGATCATCAGAATTGATGCTAAAGCCCATGCTCTCATTGTCACCATGCAAAACTTTGACAATTAAACCCTAATCATTACATTCCTTTCCTTATCTGAAAGGATGTTATGGATACTGTCACTTTATATCCCAGCACACAGTACATCAAGGGACTAAACGCTATATTGGTAGTTATAGATATTGTATCAAGGATGGCTCCTTTCATTCTCTGTAGGGGCATCCATCTTCATTGGAAACTCTATGTTAAGCTTAATTTGTTCTCTGCACGTCAGTCACAATCTGTTGGTGAGATACAGAGAACAAATGGAGCAACACTAAGCAATGCAATATATGAATCACTATAAACAAGATAATTGGCTTGAACAGTTGCCTCTAATTGAATTTGCACATAGTTGAGTTACTTCTTTACTTGCATGTCACCTTTTCAGATTTCTTGTGGCTGCCACCTGTCTCTATTGTCTCTCCCTCCCATGCCCATTTTATCTTCATATGTTCCCCTAAAAGTTACATAATAAATTCCTTTCCAGTCCTGAATATATTGTTAGGAATAGCTATTGATAAAGAGCTTTTGCCCACTTTGCTATAATGACATGAGAGTTGGGTAGTTCAGAAGAAATGTGTCAGTAAGTTGAATGCAGTATTATTATTATTATTATTATTATTATTATTATTATTATTATTATTCTTGTGGCTGCCACCTGTCTCTATTGTCTCTCCCTCCCATGCCCATTTTATCTTCATATGTTCCCCTAAAAGTTACATAATAAATTCCTTTCCAGTCCTGAATATATTGTTAGGAATAGCTATTGATAAAGAGCTTTTGCCCACTTTGCTATAATGACATGAGAGTTGGGTAGTTCAGAAGAAATGTGTCAGTAAGTTGAATGCAGTATTATTATTATTATTATTATTATTATTATTATTATTATTATTATTATTATTATTATTATTATTATTATTATTATTATTATTATTATTATTATTATTATTATTATTA
>QLTV01002664.1:1840238-1861962 GCA_003457575.1 Thermophis baileyi
TCGATGCATTTTCTAAATGGGTTGCGGTGGTCCAAATGCGCACGACTACAGCTGACGCTGTGATAACGGCACTTAAGAGACTATTTGCATCCCATGGGTTGCCAGACCTAATAGTTTCTGATAATTGGCCACAATTTACAGCCGCACCCTTAGCCCAGTTCCTGCAATGCCTGGGCATTCGTCATGCTTTTGTGGCCCCGTTCCACCCCCAGGGGAATGAGTTGGCAGAGAGAGCCGTAAGATCCGCCAAGGAAGCCCTTAGTAGATTGGGCAAGGGGGACTGGTCTGCCAAGATACACAAATACTTATTAATCCAGCACGCGACACCCTGCCCCACAACCAATATGAGCCCGGCCGAACTACTAATGGGGCGCCGGCTAAGAACTCCCTTAGACAGGCTGCATCCAGAATACGCCCCCCAAAAACCCTTAGATTCAACAGGAGAGTTAAAGGGGTTTAGCGTGGGAGAAAAGGTCTACGCCAGAAATTATGCAGGAAGTCCCTTATGGTTACCCGGGGCAGTGACTAAAACCACAGGGCCGTGCTCATATGTAATTACATTAGACGATGATCGGGTTTGGAGACGACACCTGAACCAACTCCGGGCACAATGGACTGGCCCTGCCGACCTCCCGATCACAGGCCCTGACAGCCCCACGCCTAACACCGCCCTATTTCCGGACCCGCCGGCTGACGAAGACAAGGAAGAGCAAACGGCAAGCTTACCTGCAGTTCCGGTGACCGGTCCACAAACGGAGGAGGCTCAGTCTACAACCAAAGGGGACCAAAGCCCCCATACCCAGCCTCGCTGCTCACCCGCAGAAGGCGCTCTGAGGAGCTCTGAACGCATGCGACGGCGCCCTGCCTATTTGGCAGATTACGCATGCGCCAACTAGGTAGGAAGGAGTGCTATGTATGGAAGTTTCCACTCAGGTCCGCAGTCAACAGGGGGCACACGCTGTCTCCTGATTGGCTGCCTGTTTGACAGCTCACTATATAAGGAGCTGTCAAAGAGGTTTCGCGCATTGCCAACAGCTGAGCGAGCGCGCGTGTTAGCAGCCACGTTCTGGCAACCTGTTAGCTGTCACTTCAATAAAGAGCTGTTAGTTCTAAATAAGCCGGGCTTGCCTCAGTCATTCACCTGCCGTTCCGAGTACGGAGCAATTAGCATTGCATAGAACTGCAGTAATAAAAATGGATACAAAAGGTGCTCTTATATTTGATAAGCCATTTTCCATTGGCCAGCCTCCTTTGGTACCTTCTTGTGTGCAGATTATGCTAACTGGACATTTTAAGAGTTGTAGTGCAATACATCTGATTGGCACAAGATTTGGGAAGTGTGACTGACCATAGACCTTCTGACTTTTTTCTGATGAGCAGCTGACCAGAATAAATAAGATGGCTTTGAAAGATTACTCAGGAACCAAAGAGAAATCTGCAATGGAATCAGTTTTGTATGGACAAAAATGAGAAGGTACATGAACCAAGGAACAGTAATCTCATCTTGGAAAAGGGAAGGAGTAAGTGCGAGATCCATGTTGAACACTTCATTTATATTCCCTGTTAGCTATCATTTCAGAGTTTATGAGCATATCTTATTAGTGAATTGTTATAGTGAGATATATGAAAGCAGGTCCAAATGAGACCTGACACCTTCAAGTTGGATTAGAGCATAAATGGGGTTTACATAGGTCTTTTTCTGCCTGTCTAGTGATCTGAGGTCTAGTGGCAATAGGCAGCCTTGAATGCAATGAGGGAATGCTCTGGCATAGTCTAGAGCACAACCCTAACGTCCAGAACAGTATGTTTTATCCTCATTACATGTTTTATGAAATGTTGTTGGCGCGAATGTGAAATTATTTGGCTGTGTATTCATGGATCTGGCAAATCAAAAACTGTAAGTTTAGCATCTCCTTTTTAAAAAGGAAAATGAAGTTGGATATTTTTAGCTACTCATTGTTAGCTAGAGAACAAAGCCATAGCTAAGTTATTTCGTCTTTTGGTATTTGTTTGACTGTCAAATCCTTCTATAGTTAAGACACGGCTGTTTGCTAGTCAGTAATCCCTGGAGGGTAAGAACATTCTGCCTATAGGCAGCGCACCAAAAACTAATAGCATGAAATACAACCAGCCCATTTTCAATATACAATAGCTGTTGGGTCAGGCAGTAGCTGTACTTAACTGTCAGCAGGCAACTCTCATATAGACTTGTAAACACTAGTTACTCTCAATGCCTATCAACACAAATTACAGTGACAGACAATTGATTTAACTCTGAGGAGGAAAACATCTGATTTTGATAGATCTTTGCAAGCAGTCAAGCCTGAGATGATCTAAACACTATCAGCTAATTATGTTGCACGATTCACTGGAGCCGGAGAATCTTTCTGAAAAAAAAATGCATTACTTAGGGCACATTCTCATGAACCCTTAATATAGATTAGAAATCCTTAAAACAGGACAACCCTTTTGTTTATACAGCTATACTGTAGTGGCCCAAACCCTTTAAGTTCCAGGCTCATTGATTTTAATCTCTTTCAGTGTTCAATTAATTTTCTAAACCTCTAATAGATTGTGAGAGAGGGGTTCAAATTAAAAGATACATCTATTTGTTTTAGTGGGTGCATTTGATTCTGGAGTGTTTTCTTTTGTTTTACATATTTGCATCAGCATTTATTCACATTTCAAACCCAAGGTCTGTAATTAAAAATGAAAAGCAGCTGAAGAAAAATAAACAGAAAGCTTTCAGAAAGGTAATTATTCATATTATATAATGACAACAGCAAGAAAGCTAGGCTTATCTACTAATGCAGAAGAAAAGAATAAGCACCATAAAAAGCCTGTCGGAGTAGGACCTCCTTTCATTTTTGGACGAGGTGGGCACCATTGGTTTGACAAGCAAGGAAATTCTAGGAGCCATCACTGAGAAGGCTCTGTTATATACATTGGAGTATGCCTAAACAGTGGCAGGAAAGTCCCAGCTTTTTCCTAAGATCTGTGAACATTGTAGTATAAGACTAGTATTGCAAATTCTGTATTACAAGATTTCAGTTCACTAGCATATGCACTGGTTCAAAGTACTAATGTTCAGGGATTTGGACTGAGTGCCAATATTGCTTAGTAGAAAATGCTTGACACAAAGTTTGAAAAGACTAAAACCAATATTTTTATCCTTACGTTTATGCAAAGAAAAAGGTAATTTAGGCATATTCAGGTGTGTTACAAAAACTTTAGTCTGTGAAAGTAGCAATGAAGAGCTGCTCAGAATGAGTTCAGAATGAAAAAAATACGTTTTTTAAAGATATTATTTTTCTTACAGAGGGACTACAAAGCATTTCTGCATATAACTGTATGAAAGCAGAACAGTCAACCTGGTAATTTAACCGTACACTTTCTGCAAGGAGAGAAAATTACAATCATTTGTCAACTCCATAAAAGCACCCCCTGAAGAAAACAGGACAGAGTTTCTAGCTGAAAGAGGTAATATGTGCAGGACTCTGATCCTGGGAGCATAGCTCTATATCCTGACTTTTCCTTAAGCATCCAACTGAACTCTTTGTAACATATAAATATTTAGCTGCTGCTAGAAGAGTGCTTTTAAAAGTATTAACCCTGGGCCACCAACCCATCTCCCTTCCCCAAGGTGTTAACAGTATCCTCATCTTTGTAGGTGTTTCTCTGTAATCAGGGACAGCATGAAATTATTCTTACAAGCCGTGGGCAAAACAAAGAAATTAGATTAGAAGAAAGCAACAAGGGTTCCTAAGCACCATGGATCTGAGGGTAGTGTAAGATGGGTTTTGATTTCTGTGCGTCATAAGCAGGGAATTGTTTGGACTGCACAGAATTCTTTCTACTCTGATAACCATGATGGAGAAGGCAAGTAACAATTAACACAATTATATTTTCAGACTTTGAATATAACAAATAAAAGAGTGTGAATTGATTATGTTTAGATTTTCAGAGTTGCAAGTACTGGGGAAAGTCATTGTTGTTGTTTTTTAAACCACTGACTCAGCCTAAGAATAGAATAGAATAGAATAGAATAGAATAGAATAGAATAGAATAGAATAGAATAGAATAGAATAGAATAGAATAGAATAGAATAGAATAGAATAGAATAAAATAGAATAACAGAGTTGGAAGGGACCTTGGAGGTCTTCTAGTCCAACCCCCTGCTTAGGCAGGAAACCCTACACCACTTCAGATAAATGGTTATCCAACATCTTCTTAAAAACTTCCAATGTTGGAGCATTCACAACATCTGGAGGCAAGCTGTTCCACTGATTAATTGTTCTGTCAGGAAATTTCTCCTTAGTTCTAAGTTGCTTCTCTCCTTGATTAGTTTCCACCCATTCAATAGATAGAACTCTTCTTCACCTTTCGTTAAAAGTTCTTTCATACAGATTTTCCTTAATACCCCAAATGTTATTACTAAAAAATCAATTTTTCTTAGTGTGAAAAGTTGACACTTCAGAACATCTGATCTGAAAGAACTCTGATTTCTGCAGAAAGTTAATAACATGCACACTGGTTTGTATTGCAATGCCTTTTGCAGTGCAAGAATTAAGAATTCACTAATAAGAATATTCTTAGGCCTCAGTAGATTACTGAGATGTACATTTTAATTTCAATTTAATTTAAAACAAATAGTATATTCATGGTTCAATATCCTTACAAATATATCAGTTGACCACATGTATACTTGTGATATGTGTTTGTGTGTGGTCATTATTAAATATAAAAATGATGTTCACATTCTCCAAGTATGTATTTATCACATCACCTACCTTAGTAATATGTGGATTTCTTGTGTATTGTCCACATACAGTAAAACCTCTGGTCACAAACGCTTCTGACCACGACCAAATCGGGTTCCAACCAAAAAATTCACAATTTTTTTTTTTTGCGGCCGATTTTGTAAGTGCCAAATTTCCAAAATTATCGGGTCACGACCAAATCGGTTTGCGACCAAAGTTATGGAACGAATTATGGTTGTGACCAGAGGTTCTACTGTACTTAGCCAGCAGCTGAAACAGCACTACTATCTAAGCATCTATAGATACAAATATATTATCCTGTGCTAATTCAAATTTAAACTATCAACTGTGCAACTATATATGCACAGAATATATAATAATTCATGTTGATATTATCTATATACATATAGAATAGTCTAAAAGTGGAGATAAATATGACTCTGACTGTACATGCTGTTCAATGTACCAGATTGAGCCACAGTGATTTTTATTATTCCTGAGACTGTTGAGAAGGAGAGGGGAAAGCAACCCATAAATACCTTATATAACTGTCCTATTCCCTCAGGGCATAAAACTCATAGATTTATGCATACTGCAAATATATGATTACATTACAGTGTGGAAGAGAAAACAGCATGTGGGAGAGAAAAAATAAGCTATTAGGAAACATAAATTACCTGCGAGGACTTTCAACTGTACTACAGGTTTTCGGCAGAACTCTTGAAACTGACTCCTTGGTTTCGCTGAGAAGTATACCCACATTTAATAAAGAACAATGACGTTTGCTTCTGAATCTGAAGCACGGCAAGATCTGGCTTAGAACAGAGTGAAAGGAGCTGGTGCAGATGGTATTAGACAAACTCTGGGAGCTGCTTTTCCAAAAATAACTTAACTTCTTGTAACCCAGATGTGAACAGAGGCAAAATGAGTATCTGGATGTCTTTCTAGCAGAGCTCCATACCTGGGACAGAAGATGGCAATGGGTTAGTTGAATTAATTTCCCCTCGCTTGGTTATGTCACTAGGAGAGGGGAAGGGAATCCAAGCTCATGAAAAAGAAGCAGCTTGCTTACTGCACATATGCCACCTCATCAGGGTTGCAGAATCTAAATGAATCTCCCACACCTTTGTGTATGAGAAAGGCTAATCACGAAAGTCGGTGGGAGTAGAATATTTTTGCCCTGCTTGAGTTGAAAGCCTACCAGAGTCTTTGGGGCAGATTCCCCAAGCCAAAGCCCTCTTGCATTTGGAAGAGTTAAAGAGAAGAAAAAGGAGGAGTTTCCTTTCCCAAGGCTCAGATAACAGCAAAACCTACAATGCTTTGCTTCAGTTGTGCTCAGGGTCTCACCAGAATGCTTGAATGTGAGATATGGACAACATTTTGTCAGGCCCAGACCAGGGGTGGGTTCTGGATTCAGGTACTGCCGGTTCGCTCAGGGACGTGCCGTGCGGGCACGCGCACATTGCACATGCGCATCACGCACATGCACAGTACTTAAAGCTTCTGTGCATGCGCAGAAGCAAAAAACAAGATGGCAGTGCCTACGGCACCACCGAGAGAACCAGCTTGGGGGCGTGGCAGGCCTGGGTCGCTGCCGGTTCCAGCAACCCAGGCCACGTTACTAACGGTTCTATAGAGCCGGTCCGAACCGGTAGGAACCCACCTCTGGCACAGACAATGTATGAGTATTGCTTGTATGGATTCAAACAGGACTTCAGATGAAACAATCGCAAAGGTTACTAAAACTGCTGACTACAGGAGGACCTTACAATAAGTGGCTACCTCAGGTATTAGTGAGCGAGGAAACTACTGGCAGGTGTTCAGTGATGAGGAAAGGAGTAGACAAGTTGACAAAACAAGGGACGTCTTGGTGATTTGGGGACAGAAGTAAGTTCTTTGAAGGCAGTATTAAGCTATGATGATCATGAAGTAAGAGGCAATATCATGAGAATATATATAGGTAACTGGGATCTTATGTATTCTAATAATGTATTATGCATCATTCTCATGACATTGTCTTCGTTTCATTCTCAGGCCGTGTCTTTTTTTGCTTGGTCTCTTTGCATCTGTGTAGGCTACATATAAGCACAACTTTATTGCTACACATATACACAGGCTACGTATGAGCACATACTTAATGCTTTTTTTAACAGCACTAGACCTCTGTTTACAAAACAGGTTGAAAAAGCTGGTCTTACGTTACACAACATACACTGGTTATATTGCACATTGCTGGTTGTCTACAAATGAGATACTGTAGGGGAAAAAATTATATTTCAGAGATTTTGTAATGCTTCTGATATCAAGATACCAAGAGTTTTTGTACAGCCATCTATTTTGCTGTTTTTACTGCTTTCGGAGAATAGTGCCACCTTGCACACCCAACAGCTAGAGCTGCTTACTGTCAGCAGTACCATTTCCTTATATGTTATGGATGGAGATTTTTTTAAAAAATTAAGCATATTTCACCACTCCCTTTCCTCAACTTGTCTCACATTAAATGCTGTAAGGACAGAAGTTTTTGCTTAATAACAATAATTGGGATTGGGAACTCCATTGTAAAGCACAACATCACATGATTTTGCTGACAGATGAAGGTTGTTGTGGCAGATCTAGTTGCGATCATTAGTGGATCCCACATGGTCGTTAAGCACAATGTTATCTGATCATCATTTGGGACCTCCTGCCAGCTTGCCCATTGATTTAGCTTGTCGGAAACTGGCAGTGAAGATTGCAAATCATAATGATAAAATCATAATTATGTGCCAGTTGCCAAGTGCCTGAATCATAATCATCTGACTATGGGGATGCCGCAGTGACTGAAACTACAAAGATTGGTTGTATGTCTCCTTGTTCAGTGCTATTGATTTTAACCATAATTGAATTACTTGTTCATGAAGCTACAGGGAAAATATTTTTTTCTGCTGGTGGTATAGAATCAGGTACATCTCTTAATCTGACCAAGTGAATGGGTTACTAGCTAACTGATTACAAAATTTGGCCATATTACAATTCCAAATATGTTTTCATTCTTTAACTGTTCCTACTATGTCATAGAGAATTTAGAAGTACAACACTGAGAAGAAGAACCATGTTTATTGCAATGATTGTTGGGTGCTTGCTTTACCAAAAGAAGACCCCAAACAACGGAAAAGCAAGGATCTTTATAGGCTGCAAGATAGGAAATTTTAGGGATCTGAGTGGATGGTCAATTTAGAAAGCTAGGCAGGTCCTTGTCAATGTACCTGGGGTGAGTTCTATTGTTAGGCAAAATGGGCCTTTCTGGGGGGCAGCAGAGCTGGGGAGCCCATCATTAAGGAGAAGAAAGTCTTCTGCTGATGGAGGATGGAAACCCGTGGTTTCTCTAGGTTGCTATTTCTTTGGAAACCCGTGGTTTCTCTAGGTTGCTATTTCTTTGGAAACCCGTGGTTTCTCTAGGTTGCTATTTCTTTGTAAAGTCTGCATTTGGACTGTACTGTGAGCTAATGAGGCTTCTATTCTTTGATTTAGATGGGATTATAGAGGGATTTGTCTGAGGCGGGGAGGGTCAGTTTGGATCTGAAAGGATCAGGCAAAGAGAGCAGCTGGGTTTCACCTTGGTTGTGTCTAAAAGATGGAGGAAAAGGGACGCAGCCTCCATTTTGTTTGTTAGTTTTATTTTCTCTGCTACTCCTAGAACTGGTGTCCTTTTCTTTTCAATTGCAAAACTCTGGATGGTATTGTACTGGACAAATCACTTTCCATTACTGCAGCAAATATCTAGTATAATTTAGTATGTATCTCCAGCCCCATAATCTAGTGGTTTGGGGAAAGAATGGTTTTACTTTGCCTATCTAAAAATTTGCTCACAAATGAGAAAAATGTGGGCCAGTGCATTTATTTTGTTCTTTGAGTGGCAGTGAAAAGAAAAAAAGTCATTAGCAGTGATACTTTATTTTTATTTTATTTTATTTGTTTGTCAAACATGTACAAGATAGCAGGTATAGGTATAAACATAAACATAATCAAAGTGAATACAGATAGATGAGGACAATAGGACAGTAGGACAGGGACGGTAGGCACGCTGGTGCGCTTATGCACGCCCCTTACAGACCTCTTAGGAATGGGGTGAGGTCGACAGTAGACAGTCTAAGGTTAAAGTTTTTTGGGTTTGGGGAAGAAACCACAGAGTCAGGTAGTGAATTCCAGGCATTGATCACTCTGTTGCTAAAGTCGTATTTTCTGCAGTCGAGTATGGAGCGGTTTACCTTAAGTTTGTATCTATTGTGTGCTCGTGTGTCTGGTGGAATAAGGTATTCTGTTGCGAGCAGAGGAGTGGAGGACTCTTCTCGTGAAATATTTTGGACTCTCTCAATTGTATTAATGTCCGATATGCAGTGCGGGTTCCAGACAGGTGAGCTGTATTTGAGAATTGGTCTAGCGAACGTGTATGCTCTAATTAGCAGTGTAATGTTGCCAGAGAAGAAGCTACGCAGGATTAAGTTGACTACTCTTAGTGCCTTTTTGGCAATGTTGTTACAGTGGGCTTTGGCACTTAGATCATTAGATATGAGTACTCCAAGATCCTTGACAGAATGAGGGTCGTCTACATGACAGAATGAGGGTCGTTACTATATGAAAATTTAAAGAACAATGATAGTACAGGTAAAAGATAGAAGCAATACAAGCTACATTGCTGCTGTAAAGCTGTGAATTCATACTGTTCTGTGTAGAAAGCCAAAAGAGACAGAATAAATTTGGGAACCACATTTGCAGCAAGCGCTGCCCCCAAATAGCTTAAGAGATGCCTTTTAGATATCAAAAAGTGTGGTTGTGTATGTCTATGTGCATGTTTTGGCGGGCTTCAAGCAGGCTTGATTACAATTATATACATTTGAAAGAAAGGTTGTTCTGAAAGTAAATGGAATTTCACAATATAAATAAGTTTAAATTCATGAAAGGAATATTGAAGGACTAGAAATATTTGGAAATGCAACTCAGAGTTTGGAGCACTATTTAAAAAAAAAGTTGGAGCAAACATCTGTCTGGAATTCCTGACCAAGTTTGTGGAAGATACAGTGGGAGTCTCCCCTCCTCTCTTTCTTAGTGACAAAATGCAGAACCTACTAAATTTCTAAAATTATCAGAGGGGGAGCAATTCTGAATCCACAAAAATGAAGAGGCTTATGGTCTTCAGTTGTTAATAAAAGTACTGTAGGTGTTCAAATAGCACATTTCAAATAGCAATAACAATAGCACTTACTTATATACTGCTTCACAGTGCTTTACAGCCCTCTCTAAGCGGTTTACAGAATCAGCATATTGCCCCCAGCAATCTGGGTCCTCATTTTACTGACCTCGGAAGGATAAAAGGCTGATTCAACCTTGAGCTGGTGAGATTTGAACTGCCGAACTGCAGGCAGCCAGGAGTCAGCAGAAGCTTGCAGTACTGCATTCCAACCACTGTGCCACCATGGCTCAAGATGAACCCACACTTCAGCTATCCTAACTTAAATAGGACAGTTTTTTTATTAAAAGTATGGAGGGAACTTTTGTTTGGACAAAGGGGATTCTATATAAACTGATAGAGGAATCAGAAGGAAGGAAGGAAGGAAGGAAGGAAGGAAGGAAGGAAGGAAGGAAGGAAGGAAGGAAGGAAGGAAGGAAGGAAGGGGGAGTCAACCTATTTTCCAAAGCACCAGAAGGCAAGACAAGAAGCAATGGATGGAAACTGAACAAAGAGAGAAACAACCTAGAACTAAGGAGAAACTTCCGGCAATAAGAACAATTAACCAATGGAACAACTTGCCTTCAGAAGTTGTGGGTGCTTCAACACTGGAGGCTTTTAAGAAGGGACTGGACAACTATTTGTTGAAAATGGTATAGGGTTTCCTGCTTAAGCAGGGAGTTGGACTACTTCCAAGGTCCCTTCCAACTCTGTTATTCTGTTATATTTTTGGAGATTATTATAACATCTTATTTGGGAATCCTATTACATTTGTTGCATCCTTGATTAATTGTTAATATGGGACTTAAGGAATCTATGAAGGTCTTAGTACTGTTTCCAAGTTCAAACTATTACAGAATATCTTTTACATTTTTTTTATCATTCTCCTTTACTAGTCTAGACTTCCTTCCTTCCTTCCTTCCTTCCTTCCTTCCTTCCTTCCTTCCTTCCTCCCTCCCTCCCTCCCTCCCTCCCTCCCTTCCTTCCATGATTCCTCTGTCAGTTTCAATTATAGCACTTGCTTTGGTTTGATCTAATACATTTTCATCTTTCCTTATTAATTGAAATGTTCTCATTTGCAGCTCCAGTCCTTGTATTTTTTCTTCAAGTAACCCTGTAAGTGTGTACCTATTGAAGACTATATTATTTTCCAGCAAGAATAGAAATATGCCACAAATAATGCAGGTCATAATTTCTGAAACATTCCTGTTTGTATTCTGTTCCTTAGGGCACTACCAATACAAGGTGTGTATTTCTTATTGTTCCCTTTTCAGCAGGAGTGGGTTCCTCCCGGTTCGGACCGGTTCTCCCAAACCGGTAGCGGCCCGCTGGTGATGTCACGATGATGTCACCGAACCGGATCAGTTGGTGCCGGTCCGTGGGGGCCGCCATCTTTTTTTTTTAAAAAAATGGAATTTTTTTTGGAATTTTTTGGGATTTTTTTTTTCCTTCTGAGCATGCACAGAAGCCGACTTCCAGCACAGTGCATGCGGTCGCCATTTGTTTTTGTTTTTCCTGGATTTTTGGTTACTGCGCATGCGTGCGTGCGCAAAGCGTGCATGCGTAAAGCGCACACACGCAAAGTGTGTGCGCACCCACAAGGCATGCCCATGCGGCACAGGAGGGAGCGAACCGGCAGCGAGGTAAGTTGGAACCCACCCCTGCTTTTCAGGCTCTTAAGTAAACCAAGTACCAATTGAAGAGAATATTTGTAATTCAGGATGAACTGTGGTGTCCTTGGTGGTCTCTGAGCTTGGTTGTATGAATTGTCCACTTAAGAGGGAGAAATGTGTTAGTTTTTTCCTCTTAAATTATTTTCCTTATTAGGTACTGTATATCTATACACTCCATATAGTGCCGTGGTGGTGAACCTATGGCACGCGTGCCACAGATGGCACGCAGAGCCCTCTGTGTGGGCACGTGTGCCGTCGCCCCAGCACAGACGAAACGCTGCCAGACACACACCAAAACAAGCGATGGGCAGAACAGGGCTCTGATTGGTGGATGCAGTTTCATTTCGCGCCTCTGGTTGAAGTTGATAGACAGCCAGGGGCCTGTTTGCAAATGGTCCCCGCTCCTTTCCTTCTGTTTCGAAAAACTCTTCCCGACCTTTCACTTTTTCCACCCCTGATTCCCTCTGGTAGTTGTCATTTGCTTGCCTTCTTTCAAAAATTACACAGATACACAAGCAAATAACCTATGCGTTGATGAGACCTAATTGCAAAGAATGGTGTGTGGGGGGGTATGTGTGTAAGACTAGATAAGAGGGATCTTGTACACCACTCTCTATCTCTGCAGCAATAATGGATCCCTCACGCCCACCTCCTCGCCCCGTGCTTGGTCCCCTTGGTGTGTTTTTTTCCTGTGGCAGGATTGTCTCAGATCATGTGCAGAGTGCCTTTCAAATCAACCCCTGCAAATTTTCAGCCCTCACCAGAGCAATAGAAAGGAGAGAAGGAGAGGAGGACTCTTTAGCTTCGCCCTTCTTCAATCCATGTCCCTCCCGCCCTCCTGTGCTGAGGCAATCCTTCACACTCACCCCGCTTCCCTGCCACATTCCCATGAGGACCGCTCCCCTGGCTCCTTTTGGGAGCCCACCTGATCTCCCTTCTAAGGCTAGCTGGGCTCTGCTGCCTCCTCTTACCCTCCCCCTGCTCCCCACACCAGCAGCAGCAGCAGCAGGTAAAGGGAGGTTGGCTACCCTGGGACTTTGGCAGGGTGTCTGGAAAAGATCTGGCCTGGGGAGGGGAGGGCAGCGGTGGGAACCCCGCAGATGCTGAGACCTTCCCTTGCCAGAAGGGCTTGGCTGACCCAGTGCAGGGACAAGTGATGGCGGAGCCGTCCCGGGAGTGGTGTGTGTGTGTGTGTGTGTGTGTGTGTGTGTGTGTGTGAGAGAGAGAGAGAGAGAGAGAGACTCAGCTTGCTTCCCTTCTCCTAAGTTTGCAGTCGGTCTCAAAAGTTCAGTTTGTCCTCCAATTGCCTGAGTAGATCCTTCTAAGAAGAGTTCATTGGCTTTGTTGGGGGTTGAGAGAGAGGGGTGGGAGAAAGAGAGAGGGGGGGAGGGAAAGAGAGAGAGAAACAGAGAGATAGAGGGAGGGAAAGAGAAACGATATTACAAAAATTTTTCTTTTTTATTGTTGCTAAATGTTAAAATGCTAAATGCTAAAAATGAAGGGGCATAAAAGTGCATTTATCACATTTTTCTTAGAACAATTAGCTGAACTCTGCCTTGTTTATCATTATTTTAGGTAGTAAAAGCTCATTATTCAAGTTAAATTGCTGTGTTGGCACTTTGCGATAAATAAGTGGGTTTTGGGTTGCAGTTTGGGCACTCGGTCTCTAAAAGGTTCGCCAGCACTGATATAGTGTATATGGAGCCATGGTGGCACAGCGGTTAGAATGCAGGATTGTAGGCTAATTCTGCTGACTGACTGCAGTTCGATCCTGACTGGCCCAAGGTTGATTCAGCCTTTCATACTTCTGAGATTAGTAAAATGGGAACCAAGATTGTTGGGGGCAATATGCTGACTCTGTAAATCACTTAGAGGGGGCTATAAAGCACTATGAAATGGTATATAAGTTTAAGTGCTATTGCTATCCATTTGTTCACTAAGCCAGCTTCCTGAAAACTGGCTGCTTTATATTCTTCTTACATCTCTAAATAGCCCCTGCTTCTCATAACAGTAAGAGATCATCCAGTTGTCCACCATTGGCCATTACAGTAATACAGAAGATATATTTTTGTCTTTGATTGGTAAAATAAAGACATTATCAGTGATATCATATGAAAATTGTAAGGGCAGTGATTGTACAGGTAAAAGATAGGCATAATAAAAGTTGCATATCTGCTCTAAAGCTACAACCCATAATGTTCTGTGTAGAAAACTAAAAGAGTAAGAATAAACTCCAGCATCAAAGATGTAGATTCAGAAAATGACAACATGAGGAGGTTCCAGTCAGAGAGAAGTGGGCAAATTTAAATTATTCTGTGTGTCCTGGTTGCTAATGAGAAACAAGGCTATCTGGATGTCTTCTTTGCTTATATGCCTTATCTATGGGAGGAGCTGGCAATGGGATTAACTATGTGTTACATAGGTACAAACTGAGTGGCCCATCAGCATCCCTTTTGTGCTCCTCACACTACGTGGGGCCAAAAGGCTCATGGAACCCATTTTACCCCTTTCAATAACTTTAAGCCTCTGAAATAAATTTTGGAGCTTTTACACATTCTCAGTGAAATTGTCTCCTCCTCCTTTGGTGTTGTTAATTTCAGGACGGAGTGAAAACCCTATTCTGGTTACTTTTTTATTGTCTCCAGTCTGATTAAGGACCCTTTCTATTTTCAAAGAAAAAATTAATTATGGTCCAAATGACTAACCACATAATACAAACAAAGAGGATGATTTAATAAGCATATTAATTCTCCTTTTTTTTCCCTTTAATTTTCGTCATCTAGACAGTGAAGTACATCACATTTTCTACATCTCAGGGAAAATTCCACTTCAGAGTTTTCAGGTTTAAAGAAAGGGAAAGAGATGCCTCCCTTCTTCCATTTAATAGTCACCCAGATTTTTGTAGTTCAGATTTAATTATCCCTACTTATGTGGTATGAGGGGTAAAGGTTGTTACAGCTCTTATCATTTAATTATAATAACATGATGAGGCGGTTAAGTAATACAACAGTCATCCCAGCTTGAAGTTGGGACTAGAGCTCCAGAATGGGGGGCCTGTCTTAGGATATGGTTCAAGCTTATCATGAAAGGCTGAGGACCCGTCAGAACTGCCATTTTATTTCTTCATATCCTTAATCCAGGGGTGAAATCCAGCAGGTTCTGACAGGTTCTGGAGAACTGGTAGTGGAAATTTTGAGTAGTTCGGAGAACCGGTAGCGGAAATTTTGAGTAGTTTGGAGAACCGGCAAATACCACCTCTGGCTGGCCCCAGAGTGGGGTGGGAATGGAGATTTTGCAATATCCTTCCCCCAGGAGTGGGGAGGGAATGGGGATTTTGCAGTATCCTTCCCCTGGAGTGGGGTGGGAATGGAGATTTTGCAGTATCCTTCCCCTGCCATGCCCACTAAGCCACACCACGCCCACCAAGCCATGCCCACAGAACCGGTAGTAAAAAAAATTGGATTTCACCACTGCCTTAATCCTTATGTTAAACTCTCTTCAGGTATTTAAGATAGCGATTTGAATACTTTAAATCCCTCAGCTGTAACTAGGGTACTTGCAGCTGGAGAGTTTTGATTCTTGTACCTTACAAATTCTTCCTCAGAATTTGCCTCCCCCCCAGACATGTCCCCTCCCCCCCTTTTTAAAACCTTTCTTGTCATCGGAGGTCCAATTTTAAAATACTAAGTGTTGCAGAACTTTCTATGGATACAAGGGGAGAATCCGAAATCAAACCCCGCACATGGATGGATGTTTTATTCTCATATATGTATATTCAACGGATGAACCTCTGTTCTCAGAGGATTTATAAATGTTATCTGATATATTGTATGGCCTTGGGATGTCTTCCCAACATTCATAGCATTGGATTGGTAAGTGTATACATTTGTATAGTACAGCATTGGTAAGTGTATACATTTAGTTTAAATAGCCAACTTTTCTTTTTCCCTTGTCAAGTTATTATTATGTGGTGTGAAAGCTATGATTAATTAGCATTAAAAATACAGAGTTTCTACACTCTGTGATCTCAGGCCAACCATATTATATCTAAGATATTGTCACACCAATTAATGGTATCTGGACTTAGGCAAGGATGATGGGAGTTATGCCTATACACCATACTGTCCAAACCTGGCATATTGTGACTTCCATTTTTCCCAAAATTAAAGAAACACTTTTGTGGACATCTGTTTGACTAAGATGGAGAGATGGAAAGGACTGTCAGGACTTAGTTAAGGAAACAAAGTGTGGAGTTCTTTCAGGATGACTTTAAGAAGCTTGTCCAATATTGGCAGACGTTTGTGGCAAATGGTGGTGATTATACAGAGAAGTAAATACAGGTAACAAAAGAACTCATTTCAAGAACTATTTTCCTATTTCGTTGATCAAAATATCCCTATTAAAGTTTTGGCAGTGGAGGCATTTCTTTTCATTCAACTCTGATATGTTTTGTCTATCTAATATTTGTACTAGCCATGATTATTGGCAAAATGTACGCTTGTGAATGTACGCTTGTGAAGTGTAACTATCAATACTGAGTATTAGACAATATTTTACATTTTTGCTGATCAAATTATTCGTACATCTAGGCTGTCTAAAGTGTGCATATTGCATTAAGGGGGGGGCGGAAATCCATGTGGGCATTAATTAAAATGTGATAGTTGCTTAATCAATATTTCTATTTATAAAAAGTAAGCAAGTTGTAGAATCATTCCTTTTTTTTTTCCCAGTAAGCTTGATTTGCAGTTAGATAATCTGTACTTTGGCGACTTAATGAGAAGAGAGCACTCATTGGAAAAGACCCTGATGCTGGAAAATATTGAAGGTGAAAGAAAAATGGCAAGAGGATGAGATGGTTAGATAGTGTCATCAATGCAATGAACATGAATTTGGGCAAACTCCGGGAGACAGTGGAAGACACTGCTATGGTCCATGGGGTCGCAAACAGTCGAACGTGACTTAAAGACTGGACAACAACAGCAATCTGCACAAACGTGTGAAATATTGCCCTGGCAGTATGTTTGATCAGTTGAAGTAACTGTACTTCTTTTAAGTTTGAACCCATATCCAACTAGCTTTCTGGTTGTTCTGCAGTTATAGACTGGAGCATACCTGCTCTGCTAAGCTGCCATGTGTTATATGTCACCAATTGTTTCTGGAGGGCAGGAGGAGATGACAACGTCTTCTGTTGCTCCCAACCCACCATGAATGTGACCTGTGCCTCATCTAATTAATTCATGTTAAAAGTAGTATTTTATAATGTTGCTATCCAGTTTGCCTGCTCTACCTATGTGTTTTGATCCTAATGTAAACTCAGCAGAAATGGCTAAGGTGGAACTAGAACTCGTGGTCTCCCGCTTTCTAGTCTGGTGCCTTAACCACTAGACCAAACTGGCTCTGTTATAGCTTGTTTCGTTCTGTCCAGTGACAACTGAATTGTAATTAAATCTTCTCTAATCTGTTTCTTCCAAACGTTTAGGACCCAGAGAGAAAGGCCAATTGCAGGTCAATTCCTTGAACCCTATAGTGGAGAACATGTTTTCATTGTGCAGTGAGTATCTCACGAATATTCCCCCTTTCCCCCTGGCTAGGGTCTATAAATATCCTCCTCTCCCCGCCAAAAATCAGGCAACAGAAAGACAACTGTGCAAGGCCTATCTAGTGAGAAGCGAGCCCAGTTTTATATACATTATTAGGAAACCTATTTCTTCCAGTGTGACAGCAGAGGGCCATTTGTATGAAAAAGCAAAATAGCCACCTCATTGCTTTTTCAAAACATATACAAATGTGAATTTTGCTGGGTAGGAGGGCTGGAGCACCTCTGGAAATCAAGATAAATCTGCTTATACACACATGGCATAATTTGTAGAGAAGGCAAGGTTTATACAAGAAATTGAAGCTTTAAACCTCAAGTACCATAAATAGTATATTTTAAAGCTTCAAGTCAGTTGTAGGCTGGGGGCCAGATCCCTTATTTGGCAGCTGTCGTCATTTTATGATTTATTAAAATGAAGTAACAAAGCGAGACATAACTATTAACAAGGGTGTTTGCAGCATCAGTGGAATATTCCAAAAGCTGGTTTCTTTGCCTTTAATCCTCAGATATCTTGATAGGAAAAGTCTTTCTTCTGCAGAGGTGAAAAGGAACAAGACGCAGCCCCCTTCTCTTCTGGTAGCACGAGACTAGTGACCCAGGGGCTCGGCTTTATCTTTATTGTTTCTGTTTCTTTAAACAAAAAGGAAATGTTCAATATAAAAATCAGCAATCTTTTTTTTATGCAGATGGTTTTGCTAAAATGCATGGGTGCTTTGATGTATCAGGTCTGCAGGCAGAAAATAACAAATACATAGGACTTAATAGAAAGAGGGGCCAATGAGATCTGGTGAGAAGAAGCAGAATAAACCATATACAGATACTGTTACATTTGCTTAGCAATGGCTTGTGAATAAGTCAAAATTGTGGGATTCACATAGCATACTAAGCCACCAGCTTGTAAACTACCTTATGGCTTAGCACATGATATGAACCCAGCCACAGAATGAAATACGAAATAGGCTACCACTGTACTGTTGCACTTGTTGATATAGGCTACATTCCCAAAAGACATTCTTACAAACCTTAATTACAGTGCAGTTAGTGCCAAGTAAGTTAACTGCACACAATTCTTTATCTTCAAATTTACCAAACTTTTCAAATGTTAGATAGTTGCTTAGGATGTTTGATGGTTCAGCATCTAGGTTAAAGTAGTTCAGGGTGGCCATGTAGAGATTTTGAGTGCTCAGAGTAAAGATGGTGGACAGAGGATTAAAAATAGCATGTTCACTAACTGACGTTTACAGCCAAATGCATTGTGCAAACAAGGTAATTGAGCTCAATATGATATAGGTTATGAAATCTGATCATGGATCAAACTGCCTGCTCACTAGATTTACCATCCAGCCTCCTTGCAAGATTAACATGGATAATGGCAGGAATGCTATGGATTTGTCCTGAGGTAAAAGACCCCATCCTGATCATGTATGCTGATCCTGCAGCTTCAGTACACCAGGTTGCAAATGAACTGAAGCCTTAGAATGTCATCTTCCATTTCCCAGAGAGCTCTCTTATGAAAATGGGGTATTCAAGCCCTGCTAATCCATATGATTCTTCGACCCCTGCGACTTTAATGCTTTGTTTGGAATTTGTGCCTCAAAAAATAATATAGAGAAGTATGCCTCATACAAGGCATTGTTAAAATTATAGTACTATGCCTGGAGATAAAATTGTGGGAGGAAAAGATTGTTTCTGTAGGTATGGTAAAAATCCTTCTATCCCTTTTAATGAAAAACTGGCTGATAACTGTAGCAATCAGGACCAAATACTGATGGGTAGATAGAGAGGACAATTCTTGAAGACTTTCATTAGTGTCAAGTGATTCCCAGGGTTTTCCAAAATGGGGTCTTAGTAGTAGGATATATTTTGGCAAAATGTATACATGCCATATAAAATAGCTGTTAGATATCTTATACTTATCTATAGTTGTATCCAATGTAATATAATAACCAGATTGTTTCAGAATATTTCTGAACAATGAAAAATGTAAATTTTATTTATTTATTTATTTGTTTGTTTGTCAAACATGTACAAGATAGCAGGTATAGGTATAAACATAAACATAATCAAAGTGAATACAGATAGATGAGGACAATAGGGACGATAGGCACGCTGGTGTGCTTATGCACGCCCCTTACAGACCTCTTAGGAATGGGGTGAGGTCGACAGTAGACAGTCTAAGGTTAAAGTTTTTTGGGTTTGGGGAAGAAACCACAGAGTCAGGTAGTGCATTCCAGGCATTGATCACTCTGTTGCTGAAGTCGTATTTTCTGCAGTCGAGTTTGGAGCGGTTTACATTAAGTTTGTATCTATTGTGTGCTCGTGTATTGTTGTGGTTGAAGCTGAAGTAGTCAGCTATCTAGCATTGTTATCTAAAACATTATAATATAATATATATTATAATATAGCATTGCTAGATAACACCTATGGTGGCAAAGGGCAAGAAGAATGAAAATGCTTGAAAACAAATAGGAAAATTTCCCATGTTTCTGTATCTCTTTTTAAATAAACTAAGTTCATAGCAATAAGTTCTTGTATTTTCACCAACCATATGAAAGTAAATTAGGCTTAGGTTAGAAACAATGTTTGTTTCTTTAATAATGTAAACCAATGCAGTGTTCTAAGCATAATCTATGTTATCAAGATAGTACTTATCTTGATAACATAGTATTGTCCAACTGCCTTCAACATCAAATCTCTTAACTTTCTAGTATCTATCAAGTTTTAACACTCGAAATTTCAAGAGCAGAAAATAGAGAACTTTTGAACAGCAAGATGTCCATACATATAAAAGCCAAGTATTTTTCTTGATAATCAGGAAATGTGTTATTTATGTAAAGTTAAGTTGACAAACATTAAACAACTGGGTGTCAAGGAAATAGCCAATTTCAGAAATCCTTGTTTCTTAGACAAACACTGAATGCTTAGTTTGAAAAAGAAATGTACATTCCAAAAAGTAATTGTAATATGTTATGGTACTTTATAAGAATAAGGGAGGAAGTAAAAGCTGAGTGTAAAGGAAAGACACATGGGTAACAGTATGCTCCACCTGGTACATATTTCCTCACCTAGCTTAAGGCTGAAATGATTTCATTTTACTTTTATAAGAATCGTTGGATACAGAAATGCACATAGTGTTTGGCATGTTTTATGAACAATTTCTTTGCGTCTAACCTCTTAGAATAGAAGACATAGCTTTCAAAAAGAAATATGGGTGTGTTAGATTAAATCTTTTAATTTTATCCTAGCATGGATTGCCTTTGACAATGTTATTGAGAATTACAAGAATTGCAGTCCAAAACATCTAGACTGCAGATACATTGCGTCAGGTACATTTTGTCTTAAACTTTTTTTTGCTGTTGACGTTTAAGCGGAAACCTTTTTTAAAAATATCCTTTACTCTGAGAAACACCATGCAATTTTTTGATCGGATTTGTTGTTCTCATATTTAACCAGCTTTTAAACTGAATACAGGTAGTCCTCGCCTTACAACCACAACTGAGCCCAAAATTTCTGTTGCTAAGTGAGACATTTGTTATGTGAATTTTGTCCCATTTTACGACCTTTCTTGCCACAGTTGTTAAGTGAATCACTGCAGTTATTAAGTTAGTAACATGGTTGTTAAGTGAATGTGGCTATCCCATTGACTTTGCTTGTCAGAAGGTCACAAAAGGTGATCACATAACCCCAGGACACTGTAACCATCATAAATAAGAGTCAGTTGCTAAGTGTCTGAATTTTGTCCATGTGACCACGGGGATGCTGAAATGGTCCTAAGTGTGAAAAAGGTCATAAGTCACTTTTTTCAGTGATGTTGTAATTTTGAACAGTCACTAAATGAACTGTTGTAAGGTGAGGACTACCTGTATATTTGTACAGAGCAAGAACACTTTATCTTTAAATACCAAAGTATTTTCATACATACCGTGTTTCCCCGCAAATAAGACATGTCCCGATAATAAGGCCAACAGGGCTTTTTGGGACATGGGCTGAAATAAGCCCCGCCCCGAAAATAAGGCCGCCTCCCCCCACCTTTTTAAACTCATGCGCAGCCGGTCCCCGCCATTTACTCCCCGCCATTTACACTGGTTGCTTTACACGAGGTGTTGCTTTACACGAGGTGTTGCTTTACATGAGGTGTTGCTTTACACGAGGTGAATAGGGGAGGACGAAGGGAGGGCATGCTACATGCCCTTACCGTACCTACCGGTACCGGTAGGGCTGATGGCCGCACAAAATGAGAGGCACGCGATCCACGGGAAGGAGTGGGTCGCGAGGCGCGCCGCTGGCCTAACTCTAATTTCGCGCCCCACTGCTTCCCGCGGCAAAATGGACGGCAGGCCAGCGACGCGCCTCGCGATCCATGGAAAGGAGTGGGTTGCGAGGCGCGCCGCTGACCTAACTCTCATTTCACGCCCCACTGCTTCCCGCGGCAAAATGGATGGCAGGCCAACGACGCGCCTCGCGACCCACGGAAAGGAGTGGGTCGCGA
>QLTV01002664.1:1877754-1931504 GCA_003457575.1 Thermophis baileyi
TCGCTAATTCAAGCCCGGGTGTCTCGGAAGGCCTACCTGTGGAAGCCGAGAGCCAGCGATGTCCTCCCCTCGAACCGGTCCCTTCGGCCATGGAGGCCACACCCAGTAACTTCCAGGAGCTTCCATGCTCGGGCCCAGGAGCGACAGCAGACCTGTCCGCACAGGCCGCTGCCTCACCACCAACTGAATTGCGCAGGTCTAGTAGGGCTCCAACGCGCCCCGCCTACCTGCGTGATTACGTATGCTGGACAGCTCCATCCAGGAGGGGAGGGGTGTTATGTTCTAACTGTCTCAACTGTGTTGCATGGTTCCAACCAGGTCCAGCGTTTGAGCGGGAAAAAGCTCAAACGCTATTGGCTGGTCTGTCTGACAGCTCCCTATAAAAGGGCAAGCTGTCAGACTGCTCTTTGCTGGTTGCTTACACAAGAGCTGAAATAAAGAGCTGCTTTGGAAGTCTGTCTCCTGTCATCTCTACCCACTATTTAACAAAAACCAAGCAAAAACTTTATTTCATATTAATAGCAACCAATTCATAAATGAAGGAAGCAGAAAACATCTTACTTTAAGGTTCTGGCTTACCTTTTTTGGACCAACCTCTGTGCACAGCCTCACTTGATGCGATGAGCTTGTTATGGAAAACATTTTTTCAAAAGTGAGAATATTCATTTTATTTTCAGGGGAAAGGGGAAAAGATCCTTAGAGTTGTTCCTTATTCTGGTTTAAAATTTAAAGGAGGCATTTAAAGGAAGGGAGTGGTGCGGTGGCCTAGAGGTAGAGCTCTCGCTTCCCAATGAGGAGGCTGTGAGTTCGATTCTAGGTAGAAGCAGATATTTCTCTCTCTGGGCACAATGAGAATATTTCTGCTGAACAAAACTCCGCATTGGTGACAGGAAGGGCATCCGACCATTAAACACTCTGCTAGCTCCATTCAGTTGCCCAGACTCCACCCTGCAAGGGATTATGGGGTTGTTAAAAGATGATGACGATGATGATTTAAAGGAAGTTGTAGGGCTATATTTAAAAGTCCAAAAACGAACTATTATGTAAAAGTTACCTTCTCTGCTTTGAATTGACACTGCAGGGAATTTCTTTATGGTTCATTCCCCCCCCCCAGCAGTTTAGGGGACCAATTTAGGACATTCTTAAAATATTAAGTAGAAACTCTGGATGTAGAATCAGCTTTCCAGAAGAGTACGGTATTTGTCTATTGTAATGAATATAGGTCCTGTTTCTGGGCTGTGAAAATTTAGTTAAAAGATATGTTAATCATATAATAAATAATTTAATGCACTTGGGAACCATGTATCAAATCAGGGTTTATGGTATGTAATCCTAACCCTAACCCAGTCAATGGTTCATGCTAAACCATCACCAAGCAAGCCACATGATGGTTTAGTATGGTATGTAAACTCAGTCAGATTCTTTGTGTTTACCCTGCTCTTTTTTTGTAGAAGGAAGGGCACTGAGGAAAAGAAAGAAGATAGTTTAGTACAGGGGTGAAATTCAAATTTTTCCCCTACCGGTTCTGTGAGCGTGGCTTGGTGGGCGTGGCAGGGGAAGGATACTGCAAAATCCCCATTCCCTCCCCACTCCTGGGGGAAGGATATTACAAAATCTCCATTCCCACCCCACTCTGGGGCCAGCCAGAGGTGGTATTTGCTGGTTCTCCGAACTACTCAAAATTTCCGCTACTGGTTCTCCAGAACCTGTCAGAACCTGCTGGATTTCACCCCTGGTTTAGGACATCCAGTTGGGATAGGTTATAGTTTGTTAGGATACAGAACCAATTTGGGGTTCACGTTTTCAGTTTTCTAACTTGTCTTAATGAGTCAAGCACCAGACGTATCTGTGATAACAGAATCATCACAGCAAAACTATTAAGCAACAGCTTTGTTGCCAAGTGAAAAATCTGCCCTATGAGGCGTAATGACACAGTTATTTGAGAGAGTTTGTTGCTTTGTTTTTATGGTGACTGTCTGGCTGCTACACAAACAGTTTCCATCATCCATATTGCTCTGCCTTAGTTTGCCTTGCTCTTTTACACTCCTGGATGTTGGATTCACATTCAGATTTCTCAGTTTCCAATTTGGGGAAGGAGAAAGAGCCCTGGCATGTTGGAGAGAACCATGTTTTCTGTGTGAGTGGTTATCTAGAATCTCAGTTGTTGTTATGAACAATAGTAAATGGGCTAAGTCAGAATTGGGAAGACGAGGGATTGATCCCCTTCACTCTGTGTGCTTGGCAGGGTAATGTTTTGAAATCAGATGCTGTCTCTGCATCCATCCAGTTTTGAAAGATTATTTTGAGTTTCACATATTTCCCTTCCAAACAAAAATGCCTATTTCTAGATTTGTCCCTGACGTGGTTAGGATTCAGACTGGGGAATGTAAGGCTGCTTGCCAATATCAGAATTTAAGCAATGCTAGCTTTGGTTGACATGGAAAGAGCCAGTCTGGTGGATTATAGTTGGATTTTTTTTTCCTTGTCCCAAAAAAATTCTGTAGTTCAGAAGCAGGAGAAGGATACATTTTTAGTTTCAACTGAACCAATAGAATTGCTAAAATGCCCTACCTGTCTTTTTATTGGCATGTTAGGAGAATCTAGACATTTCTGCTGCTTCCAGGACAATGAATGTATTATCAGTTATGCCACTATGGGCAGTGTAATTGCTTGGCTTGCTATTATGGCCAAATCAAGTGATTGGGAGTAGCTGAAGATGGTCTGCATAGATATCTACAAAAGAAAGTCAAAAATACTTTCATTTTGGACCTTTCTCCTTTCAGTAAGTACTGTACATCAGCACTTCAGATGCACAGGAATTCTATCCTTTCTAGGAGCCTGGAAAGTCAATCCTGTGTGGTGGTGCAGTGGTTAGAATGCAATATTGCAGAATAATTCTGCCAAGTGCCAGCAATTCAATTCTCACTGGCTCAAGGTTGACTCAGCCTTCCATCCTTCCAAGGTAGGTAAAATGAGGACCCAGATTGTTGAGGGCAATATGCTGACTCTGTAAACCGCTTAGAGAGGGCTGTAAAGCACTATGAAGCAGTATATAAGTCTAAGTGCAATTGCTATTGCTAAAAGCAAAGTATGACTGTCCTTTCATCCAATCCCTACAAAATCTTGCAGGAGAAAACATGTTTAACTTCTGCAATGGCACATTTTGCGCACTTTTTGCCATTGCCAAATTCTGCAAGCAGAAATTTGAGATTTTGTGATCAGGCTGTGATTGATAAGTTCTACTTATTGTACATTTGAAAGATTGGCTTACCATACCATGGCCTTTCTACAAACAGTAAGGGAAAAGAAGTACTAGAAGAGATATGGAGACTGAATTAGCAAAGGTAGTAGTAGCAGGTATTGGATCTGGGTTTAGTTATTTTCCTATTTGAACTTACTATCTTTATGGGCAAACATCTTTAAGATATATATATAGTTTGTTTATATAAACAATCTACAGATGACAACAAATTACAATATTATTTTAAAATCTTAAAAATATATGACTTTCTTAATCGATCTCAACGTTCCTTTATGAATCCACATCAATTTGCTTCCTTAACTTAATAGCATAAGTTAAGAATTTTGCCACTGCAAAATGTTCCAAAATGAATAATAATGTATATAACAAGAGAAGGTGATGAATATGAAGCATGGTGTAATAGTGGTAACAAGGGTATTTAAATTAAATAAACAATTTAATTTTATTTATTTAAAACATTTTGGTATAGCCGCCCATCTTTCAGCCAACTTTTGGCAGCTCTCAATCCAATATACACCAGGGACACAGAATTCAGTGAGACCTATTATAAATGAAAATTTCTGTATTTATTTAACTATTTTTAGAGTTTGCCCTAACTCCAAAGGACTCTGAGTGTTATACAAGAATCAAAAATTGATCATAAAACAAAAATCTACATTTCCAGGTAAACAACCATAACTGGCATTACAACTAAAATTAACTGGGCCCCAAAAGATGCTGAAACAGAACAATTTTGCTTCTGAAAAGTTAACAAAGGACCACATATATCTTGAAAGGGCAGAGGCTAATATTGAGTATTACCTAATCCAACTTCCATGTTCTCCTCTTGGAGTAAGATATGCTCTGTAGGCTTTGCTAGACCGGATAGTCAGATTCAGTTCAGGTAAGATGTTATCTTATATATTCTGCTGCTGCATTGGAAAGGGCTTTAAAAGTAATAACCAGCACTTTGAATTGAACCCAGCTCCTTGGTAGTTAATGCAGAAGTTTTAAAATTGGTGTTGTTTGAGCCTGGCAGGACTGATCATGGCAGTCACTGCCTTTTCGACCATTTGCTATTTCTGGATTGTTTCCCAAGCAATACTCACATAAAACATGTGTTAGTAGACTAACTGGGTAGAAATCAAAGCGTGAGTCAGTGATATCAGAGCATACTGGTCCAGGTAGGCTGGTGAGTGGTACATCCGCCAAAACTGAGTAAAGTACCCTCATGGCTTATGCAGAAGCCAGGAATCCAGGAGGATCTCCAAGTTGTGAACCCCCTCTATTTTGAGGAGGGGAGATGGATCAGCCCAGATTAACTACTGGGGTTGATGTCATTGGATTACTGACATGTTTACTGATGACAAGTGGCTTGATTCTTGGAAGGATTTAATCTGAGCATGCCTTATCCCATCCAGATTGTAAACAAAATTGAATTATTTCTAGTCCAGTCTAATTCACTGCCAAGGATTTTTAGATAATCTTTTATGCTGGGTTCACCCAATATACTAGGCTATGTTCTTGGCTAGCTGATGGTTTAGTATTTTGTACATACACAGTTCAGGCAAGCATGTTGATTATTAAACCATAATTCAGTGTTATTATGAATATAGCTTTCCACAGCAAGCTCCGAAATAAGACTGGTAGAGACAGGCAGTACCTTAAGAAAGACTTCAAAATCTACATTAGATGACAAGATTTTAGCGGATTTACCTTGCTAAAACAGTTTACCTGCTTAACTTTAATGTGTGAGAAGGATGCATAATTTGCCTGTCTGAATGCATACTTTGCTGAAAGTGTTTTCCAGAAAAACTAGGCATTTATGCATTATATGTTTTAAAATAAACCAGCAACTCTGTAGCATGTTCTTCTCACAAGTAAAACACTGAAGAACTCATCAAGCACTTTAGTCTTAGGAGCACGTAGGCACACGCAGTGCAGTTTTCATTGTGTTTTTTATTGATCTTGAAAGGGCTCCAGTGTACTGATAACACAGCCTAATCCAGAGTGGGAGGAAAACTGAAGGAATGTGTCTGGAGAGAGAAGTCTAGACGTCCCTTTAAAACAGAAATCCCGTCCCTATATGCCCCCATGTCTCAGTCACTAAAGACTCTGGCAACAGTTAGAGACAGAAGAGCAAGCCTAGGAGTCACAGGGATTATTGAGGAAAAGGAATGATGTTTGGAAACATCACTTGGGTTAAGCTATAGAGGCGCAGCCTTGTCTGCACTCACCTGAGAGTAAATCCCATCGAGCTTAGTTGTACTTTGTTTTCCCTTCTATTCAGTTGTGTCTGATTACTGGAAACCTCACAATTTTCTTGGCAGTGGTTTGCCCTTGCCTCTTTCCTATGGCTGAGAATGACTAGGCCAAGATCACCCATCTGGCTTTGTACAGGACTGGAACTCATGGTCTCTTGGATTCTAACCTGATGACTTAACCATTACACCAAAGTAGCTCTCCCATTTAGTCACACTTAGTTCTAAGCAGAGATGCATAAGACTGAATTTCTAACATGTTATTTAAATAAACAGGAAAAGTATTTTAATGTCCCTTAAAAACTACACCATCTGTTGGGATGAAGAAGAGACACATATTCCCATGCAACTAAAAACAAATTGTATGTTTAGGTTACTGCTTTCATGTATCTGGAAAGCTGAAAATGACATAGCAGTAAATAACTCTTTTTTTAAATTATGGATTGCTGAACAAACTATTGGCTCTTTACTATAATGGATGGGTTAGCATAGTGTGTTACACTAAAAACTAAGAAATCACATTAGGTCCTAGTATTTTGTGGCCAGGCCAGCATCTAAAACCTGCACTGCAATTAAGACTATTGCTTGAAAGTTCAGGAACAGGACAACTATGTAATGGAAAAGGCTACCTAAATAGTATATTTGCCTTTGAGTAAGAAACCTCCTTTTAGCCTTTTCTGTGTTTTCATAGAATACATATTTCTTTGCAGGACCTGCCACGTACTGTGTAAACAGACCTTTAGGTAATTCTTTATAGTTGACACGTTTTTGCTAACAAATCTTAAAGTCCATTTGTCTCATAAGAGAGGTTCATTCCATGCAAAAATGAATACTCTGCTGCAGCAAAGGTATCAGGGACCTCTGATAATGCAGATATGAGAAGAACAAGGTCTAGCTCGATTTTGGATATGGTTGCCTCAGAGAAATTATAGTGAAGTGTGGAAGACTTTGTTTTGTTTTTAATGCTAGCTACAACATAGCTTAAATTTAAATTAACTAGATGCCAAGTGAGAGCTACTTTGGTGTGGTGGCTGAGGCACCAGACTAGAAACTGGGAGACCATGAATTCTAGTCCCACCTTAGGCATGAAGCTAGCTGGGTGACTTTGGGCCAGTCACTTTTCCTCAGACCTAGGAAGCAGGCAATGGCAACCACTTCTGCAAACTTTGCAGGGACTCGTGCAGATAATTGCCAGGAGTCAACAGTGATTGAAAGACACACACAGATACACACAAACATAAATACTTTTTATCTATTATTGTTAAGTATCATTGGCCTTGAGTTTTAGTGACTACTAATGAGTCATTTGGAGTTTTGATTTTTTTTCCCTTGGCTGCTCATGGTGTTCTCAGTAACCTTCTCTAACACCAAAGTTCAAAAGTAAAAATCTTTTTTATCCTGCTTCTTCAAAATCCAACTTTTGCTTCTATAGACTGTTACAAGGAAATATGTATATATACAATATATGTTTTTCTCCCTTTGCAAGACATAATAGAGTATTCAAAGCATCATATTTTTTGCTCATAGGCTTCTGCCGGCCAGGAATGAAAAGGGATATCTAAGTCCTCAAGTCATTTTTTCTGACATGTTATTATTATACATGTTGAAAGAATATAAGAAATAGATTATACAGATAAGAAATCAGGTATAGGTACAGAGATACAGGCAGATAGGTAACAAATCTGAACTATCATAAAACTGATATATTTTAACACCTTATTAGGAGCTTATAGTATTATAAGATGTTTTATATCCATTTTCTAATCAAAACCCACGTATCCCTGTTGAGCTTTAAATTAAAAATGTTTAGTTAACACAGTTGAAATCATTAAAAGAAGAGAGAGTGTATAATGCATGAAATCTGTACTATAAATTATACATCAAATTAAGGTACTTATCCATTCTTTTTATGTCATCAAATCAGCTTAGTGCATTTATTTCATAGTGGTGACTTTGGTTTTAAATCTGCATTCATTCAGTGCCCATTCATTCTTTATTGTACCTCTTCTATTCCTAAATCTGATTAATACATTCTGATACTAACTTTATATTTTTGCTATTTCAAATTGAAATTTTTTTTTCTTCCTGGGTTTTTAGTGTTCTCTGAGCTTGCATTTTTTTCCTTGCAGTTCTTTCATTACCAGGTTAGGTAATATTATCAGGGCACGGGGAAATGCTGGCTGTTTATATGTGGTAATTTGCTCTTTTAAGCCTTGACTGGAGGTATTATTTCTCCTTTCATTGGTCTTTGAATGGGAAGCTACTATGGAACTTTCAATATCAATTTGTATATTGTACAACAATACAATACCAGTAACTTCAGGTCTGTCTGACTCAGAGTAACTTACAATGTAATGCAATATAAAAATAACCATTTACAAATACTCCTTGATTTATGGTTGGTCACTTAGCGACAATTTGAAGTTGTGATAGACCCTTAAAAAAGTTCACGTTATCACATTTTACATTTGTTTTTGTTAGAAACTGGCGTTTATGTCCAGATTCTGGCAAATAATGTGCATTGCCAACAATGGCATTCACTTAACAACCACCACATTCGCTTAATGACCATCACAAACATGTTTTAAAATCAGTTTGGTCATGTGATGACCCACTTAATAATTGACATGACTTACCACTAAAATTTCCAGGCGCAATTACAGTGGTAAGACCTACCTATACATAAAACAGTAAAGAGAATGGCATATCTGGTCACCATACATAAAATGTCCATGTGTTGTTCAACAAAGCATGATTTTAAAATCTGATTTGATCTCGTGCAAATGTATCCGGGAGATGGGCAATCATATTAACTATTTAAATGAATACATAAACTTTTTTTTAAAAAAAATATTGCTTTTTAATTAATAACAAAATAGTAAAGAGCCAAACACAAAGATAATAATGATACTAATAATGAAAACAAATACATAAAAAGTGCTTTAATAAAAAGGTGACAAAAAGAAAAAAAAGCAGAACATGTCATTACAGTAGTAAACCATTATACTTCTATATATGCTTATCTGATGCAAATATTTCTATATTTCTGATACATTTATATGACTATCATTTGTCATATGTATAAATGAGTCCCATTATACTTGTCTATACAAAGGCTACATCTATAGGCAATCTGCTCATAAATGTCAAGTACAATCAGGTCTTCAATCCATTGAATAGACAGAGCCTATGTTTATCTTTTCAATGCTGCAATATCAGTCTTTTAGTCATAGAAAGGGCACAGAGAATTCATTTACATTGTCTGCTTGTCAAAGTCCATGTACTAGGTAGGTAATTCAAAAGAATATTATCCTCTGAAAATGTTAGTTTTGTCACACAGTCATATTTATATAATTCTCTACTCCTGGTAAGTATAGGACTTTGTAGAAACATATTTTTTTAAAAAAATCATTGTCCTTATTACATCCCTAACTGCTTTTGACAGTCCTTCGTTTTTATAAACATAATGGAATCCAATACATTCTAAATTTATTTTTTGTTATATGTCATAATTTGAGGCCCATTGACCTTCTTGCTATAGAAGTTAAGACTCTCTCCCGTTCCCTAGGCAATATACAAAGCTCTGGTTTTTGTATTCCAGTCATTTCTTAACTTCTGCATATCAAAACTGATAACAAATATCTATATGCTATTAGACAGCATGGGGAGATCTACGGATAGTGCATAATTCAGTTGAACACAAATTGGTTTTATTTGCAGACAATATTCTTTATTTCTAAACTAATATCCCAGTGTCGATGCACAAAATGGATGCCTTCAGCAAAATAGCAGGATTCTCTATTAACTTTTCCAAATAGGAATTGATGTCAATAAATAAAAAGTGGGTTACCCATCCATGTAAGGAATATCAATTCCATATTTGTACTGAATGGATTAAATTTCTATATACGTATATACCAGGGGTCGGCAACCTTAAACACTCAGAGAGCCATTTGGACCCGTTTCTCACAGAAAAGAACACACCAGGAGCCACAAAACTCTTCCCGTGCCTGACTATTTCCTGAACGGCCACAAAACTAGCATATATAGTTGAATTAAAGATTTTGGTTTTTTCTGAAACTTTTCTTTTCTTGGATTTATCCATGGTTGGCCTACCGGGGGTCGAAAAGCTTAATAAATTGCATGTCGGTGGGTGTCGCACATTGGCAGTTGTGACGCATATTTTGAGCGACAGGGAGCCACAGCAGAGGGATGAAAGAGCCACATGCGGCTCCAGAGCTGCAAGTTGCTGACCCCTGGTATATACCAATGATATAACTCACTAACAACTAATAAAAATATATGGGGGTTTTTTCAACATCAGTAAATGGGAATATCATGCTTACTCTTGTCAAGTATTAAATACTGGAAGCTAACAATCGATGTTTATTTTCTGATTAGGGCAACTTTGGGATATATATGTATAGCTTTTTTGGCTGGATGGACAGTATCAGGATTTAAATATATTAAAACTCTTTAGTGTCTCTGAAAACAGTTACGTCAGTTAGAATGTTATTGAATGTAATTTCTAATTTAAAAAAGATTCAACCTTTTTTCCCATGCCAAATTGACATTATGGGCAAATCCAACTTTAAAAATTGATGACAAGATGGTGACACAGAAAAATTGGATGTAAACAGGAATATTGATTTTGGATAACTAATACATGATGATGATGAATTTTTAACATACTCTTGTGTTAAGAGACAACAATTATCTATCAAACGTAATCCAAGGCAATATTTACAATTACAACATTTATTAGTAACATTGTATAGACTAGCAGCATTTTCAGATCCTGAGAATTCTGATATACTACTAGGACATCTTGTTAAAATCTTTAAACTTTTTTTTTAAACTAATACATAAACTAATCTTAATAGGTAGCCACATTTACTTATGGATACTTTCTCTCTTGGGCAATTCCACAGATAATTGATTTTCTCAGGGACCGCTATGGATCAGCCTCTAAATTTGGCTAAGCACCAGAGAATTAGGATTTAGGTGACTCTAATGTGAATGTTTACAGCCTTTAAATGAATTGGGCTGTAGAAAGTCAGCACCTACCCCTCTCCTAGAAGAATGAAATATTTTGAGGAATATTAAAAAAGGCAGAATATTATATTTCCCCAAAGGGAGAAATGGAGAAACATGTTTTTTTTAGAGGCAGAAAGCAACCCCCACTTTCCTTAATAGCCCACAGCATATGTCAGCACTTAAGAGATAAAGAGCTTATTGAAAAAGAAAGACAAGTATCTGGATAGCTCTATTCATAAGCAAAGCAAATACTGCAGGCAGACATCCATTCAAGACAGGATATTTTGAAACTCCCTGCAGCGAAGTCTGAACAAAGGCAGAATGTAGGATTAGCCCTCACTCAAGATCCAACACAGGGCAAAGCCATTAAGCCACAATAGGAATTGCCTAACACCCTTTCAGAACACAAGCCCCTTCATTGCATAATCTCAGAGCAGTCCAAATGTCAACCAAACCTGGGAGCTCAGACAAACACCTAGAATTGACATTTCCTCTTTTGCCTATAGAACCAGCTATGACCTCTACATAACCCCTACATGGCCCCATAGGAATCTGACAACAGCCAATAGAATACATGTTCTTGCACAGGAACAGGAAGTTCAAGTGCAAAGCCCCAAAGGAGGTATAAAAGCCACCCACTCTCAACTCCATTTGGTCAGCTGCCCAGAACCACAAACCCATGTGGTTCTGCTTCATCATTAAACCATCTTTCCAATCAGCCTCCATGTTTCCAATGTCTTTCTCCCAGCTTGGAACTGAACCAGATGGATATTTCTTCCCACAGGGCAATATGCTAGGCATAGATTCAAAAGGCCAGACTGACACTTGCAAATTAACATAAGGTACTTGGGACAGCATACAAACTATAATTTAGTGTAATATATAAGCGCATTCTAACTGGCTGTTGGATCAGTCAGTATCAAGGATATCTCCCTTCCCCTTTCGGAAACTCTTTTTTATTCAGGATTTCTGTTCCAGTGAGCTTTTAGTATGCAAATGTTTTAGATATTCTCCAACTACACTGTAGAGATATTTCTTTCTTAACATTTACCCATTTTTTTTACATTCCATCACATTCTTCTATTATTCTGGCACATTCTAGTGACAGGAACAGAGACTAAAAAGTAGCTACTGTATGCAGTTAAGGGCAGGCTGATTCTGAATAAAAGAGGTTGCAAAGGAAATAGATTACATACCCCCCCCCTCACTCTGTGCAATCAAATGGCTTTTCAAATGGAAGCAAGTCAGCTGCAACACTCAAAGACAATATATCCATTGATGTGATCTCTGGAGCTTCAGTTTTCCATTCCAAACTAGTGCCGAATTTGGAAAATGAAGGTGGAAAGGATGCAGTGAAGAATACTGCTGTTGCTTTCCTGTACCATCCCAATCAGAACACTGCATCTTGGCTTGGAGATTAAAATACATCTTTCCCTTTTCTCTTTCCTTTCCTCCTTTCCTTTCCTTCCTTTCCTTCTTTCCTTCTTTCCTTCTTTCCTTCTTTCCTTTCCTTTCCTTTCCTTTCCTTCTTTCCTTCTTTCCTTTCCTTTCCTTTCCTCCCCTTTCCTTTCCTTCTTTCCTTTCCTTTCCTTCCATCGCTTCTTGTTCTACTTTCAGGTGCTTTGGAGAATAGATTGGCCCTCTCTTCTCTGTGGCAGTCCCTCAAATATTGGAACACCTCGGTTGTTCATGTCATCCCTAGTCATTTTTGTTAAACTAGACATACCAATTCCTGCAACTATTCTTCATATGTTTTAGCCTCCAGCCCCCTAATCATCTTTGTTGCTCTTCTCTGCTCTCTAAAGTTTCAACATCTTTTTTATATCAGGGTGACCAAGTGTGGTCTTACCAAGCCATTATAAAGTGGTACTAACACTTTGTGTGATCTTGATTCTATCCCTCTGTTAATGCAGCCTAGGACTGCATTGGCTTTTTTGGCAGCTGCAGTACACCAATGGCTCATATTTAAGTATATTATAAATGGGCAGTCTTGTTTCAAAGGTAACTCTAGAACCAGCTACCTAGGCCCAGTTTTGGGGCTTCTGATTGCTTGACCCTTGTGTAATGGCAATTCTATAAACTACAATATATCTGATGTTAAAAAGGGAAATATTTTAACTTGATAGTCAATAAAACCAAATTCAACTTTTATGAATTCTAGATGCAGGAAATTTCAGAGAGAGAGAGGTTCACATCGTAGTCCACCTTGCAACCAACCCTCTATTTTGTAAAACCTTCGCTGTACTTTAAATTGAAGTGAGCTTCCCCCTAGTACATGTATACATCCGACCTAGACTGGGTTGTCTCTCTGCGTCATACAATATATGTGAGTATATGCTGGTATAATTTTGTGTTCATTTATTTATTTTGTCATGTTTATGTAGTGTATATTGGAGGTGGTGACCCTCTGAGAGCTGTATGCAGCGAAATTTCATTTTAATGTATGCCGATTAGTGTACATTCAAAGAGACAATAAAGTTATTCTAAGTCTAGCAGCTAGCTGGCTATTATCGTGTAATCTAGTTTCAAATAAAAAAGGAGAGGAGCTAAAAAAGCGCCACCACAAACGTAACATTGGCGAACTAGAATGATCAAGCGCTCTCGGAGGGCTTCCAGAGGCCCTCCGACTCCCCCTCGTTAGCGGCGTTAAGAGCCCACTTTGTTGCAAGAATGGCTGTTTGTTTTTTTAAAACTTGCTTTTCAAGCCTACGACCGTTCTGCTTTCCTTTGGACGAGAACTGCCCTATCTTCCATAGCGATCGTCAGTCCTGTAGCGCCCACTAACCGAATCCCCCTATCCTCCCTCTCCGTCCTCCGCGCCCGCCCCGCAAAGTTACGCTATATGATTTCTTGCGTTTCAGTTTACGTTTGGCCGCAAAGAGATAAAAGAGCCGTAATACGAACGTGCGCTGGTGACCGAAGGCAAGAATCCTAAAGCGATAGGCGGCATTTCAGAACCATGGAAAACCTGCTGAAATCTGAACTGAAAACCACCGTTTTGAAGCTCTTGGGCGGCTCAAGAGGAGGGTGCATATGCCAAGGACAAGCCTACGAGACCGACGGAGGACGAGTGTTTGTTAAAAGCCACAACAAGCCCCAGGTTAACGATACTGTGGTGACAGTTCTGTTAGCTACTTAAAATACTGCAGCTGGGAAGGCTCGGGGACTGGGAGGGTAATCAGCTGGTAGTAGCGGCGGCGATAGACACCTTGTGGCACAGCTGTTTGTTTTGCTCCCTGTCGTTTTTACCGCTTGCAATAAGGGTGCACAGGATGGGCGAAGCGAATTCCGTTTAAGCGGCGTTTCGATTTTCTGCACAGTTTGATCAGCATCTGTTTGGGGGTGGGTGGGTGGTTCGTGAAATCAGCGGTAGTAGTCCTGGAAATTTGCACTAATTATCTAATTAGCTCTTCTGCTCTAATCCTCATGGAATCTCCCACTGAGTCTCGCTGGCCAATTAATGCGATTAAACCAAGTTAAGCAAACATTTGATTAAATTTTGGCACCTGCACATTTTTTTTTATGGTGATGGAAACCTGGCTCCTTCCTGGCTTGTCATTCTTTCAAAGCACCTTTCAGTACTGGGAATTTACATAAACAATAATAAGCTTGTATGCTGTCTCACCTAAGGACCCTGGGCAGTTCAGAACAATCAAAGAGATTACAATAAAATCCATCAATAAAAAGTCAAATGCTAATTATTTTCTCTGAAAAAAAGAAATTTCATTTTTTATATGAAGCAAATATAAAAATACATTTTATCTTTTACAGAATGTTATCAGTAGCATTTGGATTTTTTTTTAAAAAAATAAGAATCCTGATTTTGCAACTTTTAATGGTGATTGTATTCCTTTTAAGCCACAGTGTCCTAGTGGGTTGAATTTATACAGTATATATTTACCTTTGCATGTTCTCATTCCAAAGGAGATTCTAGTTGATAACCAGTATATCCAAATTTATTCATCTGCTAACAAATGTTTTCTACTGTTTTATTAAGACGAGTTGATAATTCTTCCATTAGCTTATTGCAGGGATGAAAAAACTTGGGTTGATGTGCATATCAGGAGTGTGCTGTCAGTATTTTCACAAAGAGTCACAAATCACACTTTTATGAAAGGGCAAATTCGGGATTGCTCCTCATCCCATCTAGATACTACCATCTTATGTCTGTTTGAGAGTGTGTAATTCTCAATTTGGCTAAACATTGCAACACAGAGCAACATTCTTTCAATCAATGTACCTCAGATGAGCTAACTTGCAGAATTCATCCAAAATCTGGGACCTATGATTCCCATGGAATTGAAATTTGGCAAAGTTGTGACCACTTTAGCACCATCACACCATGACCATCCAATTGCATTTCCCTTCTGCATTTCCCAGAAACCAGTGGCTGCACGGTGCAAGGGAAGATGGGTCTCTTTCCCACCCTCTGTTCTATCTTCCTCTGACCCCTGTGTCTAACTGGCTGGTGGCAAGGTGACTGTGCTTGGCTGCTTTGGGCCGGAGGCTGAAATTTGAAATCTATTAATGGCTGGTGAGGGAAGAATGAAGGAATGACTTGGATGTCTGCAAGAATAGGGCTACTTGTGAGGTGTGGGCATTTGTGATTGATAGATGAACTCTCTTCCTCATTGGAGGGAAGGGACCTTTGGGAACAAGCCAGAACCCATTTTCTTCCTCATTGGGGCGGGGGTGCAGTTCCCTTTGTTCCCTTAGCAAGCAGTTTCAAGGTTCAGTCGAGGAGGAAACATCACAAGCCTATATTATGTGTGGAAAAAAAGCCCAATGGGTCCCAGGTTGTCTAGTGTTCTCTAAAGATGTAATTTAGTGCCCTGACTTCCTTTTGTGGGACACTTCCAATTTAAAAAAAAAATGGGTTACAGCTATCCACCATTTTTATTTTCTAAGAATGCATGTTTGAGCCAGAGACATTTTTTTGAAATAAAAATGCTCTGGAGACTGGAACATTCTTTAGCAGTATGCTCTGATTTCATGTTTATTTTGTTCATGTTTGTGAATTGGATGAATCTAAAACAACTAGAATGAACTGAGCGCCTGGTATGTACCAAAGAAGGGGTCTATGGGCACCTATTTCGTGTTTACTGAGCAATGCTTCTTTCACCTGCCCCTGGATATTTGGTGTATATTTATTTTTGTTTTGGGGATACAACAGGTTCATATCCATATACAGTATATTTAAAGAATTGACTGAATTCTTCAAACACAAATCAGAAGAATGACTCTTTTTTCTGTCCTGCAAAATCCTAACATGCAACCAAATTTTCATTAAATTATAATCTACTTTCTGCCCAGGCTAGGATTATGCTTGAAGGTGAAATGGCAAGTTTAAGAGAAATTCAGCAAACCAACACCGTACGGGTTCCTCAGCCAATTAAAGTGATGGATCTTCCTGGAGGTGGAGCTGCATTTGCTATGGAGTACATAAAAATGAGAAGCCTCAACAAGTATGTTAAATGCTTCATTTTAGGATGTTGCTTCTCTGAATTAACATCCCTCTTCTTTTCTTTTACAATGGCAGTTGTAAAAGTCTGAAACTGCCTGCATGTTATTACCAGGAAACAGTGTCTCACTGGGAGCAAAATAATTTCAGGGATCAGGATTTTCACATTTTCCTGGGGGAGATGAGTGGTAGAAAGCTAAGTGTCCTGAAACCCCTGTCAAGAGAAAAAACTCTAAGGACAGAACTTTTGTAATAACAGTAAACTTGCACTGATTGCTGATGACTAATAAACTATTGATAGGGTAACCATAGGCTAATGTGTTGTGCAGATACAGTTATTTTCTAAGTTATATATGTGTGTGCATTCATGTGTATAAAATCTCTGTTCAGGCTGATTTGAAATCACATGGTCCATAACATCGGAGTTTGTTTTCTTCTCCTTCCAGATACTCAGCAAAACTTGGAGAACAAATGGCAGATCTTCACCTTTACAATAAAGAAAATGGAGAAAAGCTAAGGAAAAAAGAACAAACAATTGGTACAGTATAGTTGTTATGAACTAGGAGTTACTTATAATTAACAGATTTTGAGCACAACTTTAGCACTTAGCAATAGCACTTAGACTTATATACTGCTTCACAGTGCACAGCCCTCTCTAAGCAGTTTACAGAGTCAGCATATTGCCCCCAACAGTCTGGGTCCTCATTTTACCCACCCTGGAAGGATGGAAGACTGAGTCAACCTTGAGCCTGGTGAGATTCGAACTGCCAAATTGCAGGCAGCCGGCAGCCAGCAGAACTAGCCTGCAGTACTGCATTCTAACCACTGTGCCACCACGGCTCTTAACTTTAGATGGAAGCTGATGTAATTATTAGAGCTCATGGTCCTAAAGATATTGAAATATCTATCTATCTATCTATCTATCTATCTATCTATCTATCTATCTATCTATCATCTACCTACCTACCTACCTACCTACCTATCTATCTGAAATTAATATTATGCCTCCCTTTTCTTTCTTCTTTATAATATTGCTATTTGCTTCTGTTCTGTCAGAAAACGGACATTATTATTGATTCTGAAATTTTGTATATATGCAAAACAAACCTGGATTCCCGATCAGGCATAAGTCCAATGTATTTTATAGTACTTAACTCCAAGAATTTCAATTCTTGTACTATATCGGTAGTTCTCACTTACCAATAAAGGAGACTATTTGTAGCTCAGAGTTGAAATGAGGGGTCCTTGGTGCTCTCTGAGCTAGGTTGCTTTCTTGCAGATGTTCCATTACCCAAACTAGATAAATCATCAGTGCTAGTTGCTAGCCCTATAATTGATGATATTACCTAGGTTGGATAATGAAATGTTTGCAAGAAAAGAACCAAGCTCAGAGAGCATCAAGGACCCCTCCGTTCTCACTTACCATCTACAGTTGAGACTGGCAATTCTGTTGCTAAGTGATGTGGTCATAAGTGAAACCTTACATGACTGCAGCTGCCTTATGACATCAGTTCCTGAATGGTCATTAAGCGAATCACTGAGGGTTAAGTACAATGTCACATTATATTGATTTGTAGCTTCCTGCCAGCTTTCCCACTGATTTGCTTGTTAGAAGCTGGCTGTGAAATCATAAATCGATGGCGGTCACATTACCACCGGATGTTGCAACTTTTGTAAATGTGTGCCAGTTTCCAAGTGCCCAAATTCCAATCTCATGAATTCAGGGACACCATGAAGCCTGCAACGTAGAGGACTGGTCATCTCTCTCCATTTTTAGTACTGTTGTAACTTTGGAACAGTCACTGAACAAGTGGTTGAAAGTGAGGATATCTGTATTCCATCTAAGGCTACAGTATGAAAATTATTTCTTGATACAGAACTCAGTAGGATTCATTTATGAGTTGCTCAATAAGTAGAGAAAATAAGTGCTTCTATTTTCCTGTTTGCAGTCTTACTTTTGTGAGTTTATTTTGCTAGGAGTAGGCCAGACAGAACCTAATTATGTGGATAAATTTGGATTTCATGAGGTCACCTGCTATGGCAATATAACTCAGGTAAGTTCTTTGAACAAAATATATGATGTAAGATGTTGAGTGTTAATTGTAAAGCTATCATCTCCTTCTAGACTACTGAACTTAAATTATTTAGATATTTTTATACCTGGCAGGTGTAAGGAAGAAAGGGAGTAAGTCTTTTCTTAAATAGTTGCAATCATTTTGTTTTGTGACCTGCATCTAAAGCCCAACATTACTTCTAGCATCTTAACTGGCCATACAATATTTTTTTTTGTAAACAGAGTATAGAGTTTTTGTATTCATATTTTGCTAAGGGACATTGTGGCTGGAATTTTGCAATTGCCACAAAAATCAAGTGTTCAAAGAAGGTGATCTTATACTGTAGTTGATAAGTTCATAGCATCATTTTTCCACTAGTTTTATTTTGCAGGTCAATGAGTGGCAGAATGACTGGCCTACTTTTTTTATTCGACACCGCCTCCAAGCCCAAATGGATTTAATAGAAAGAGATTATGGAGACAGAAAAGCAAGAGAGTTATGGGAACAGCTAAAGGTAGGAAGAAAATGTTAGAATGTTACATTAAAGCAAATGAAAATATCAGAGTACTTGCCTCTGCAGAAGCTAAAATTCAATTGAGCATTTCTGACTCTAATCATTCTACCAGCATTTATTACAGCTATGAGATCTTTTTCCCAAGAAAAAGATCTATTTATAGTTTCATTTATCTGCTGCTCTTTAACATATTTTATTCTAGCTACGATTTGATAGCACTAGCACTTAGACTTATATACCGCTTCATAGTGCTTTACAGCCCTCTCTAAGCGGTTCACAGAGTCAGCATATTGCCCCCAACAATCTGGGTCCTCATTTTACCCACCTCGGAAGGATGGAAGGCTGAGTCAACCTTGAGCCGGTGAGATTTGAACCACCGAACTGCAGCTAGCAGTCAGCTGAAGTAGCCTGCAGTACTGCACTCTAACCACTGTGCCACCTCGGCTCATGATTACTGTACAATCCTTTTTGGATGACTTGGATGTAATTTTTATTTCCTTTCAGCCACATCATAAAAATGAAATGTAAGAAATGGGTATACATAAATCAGAATTGAAACTTCTTTACTGAAAGGAGAGCCCAAACTTGGTCTATCCTAAACTTTTGTGATGTTTGAGACCACACTGCCCTAAGCCATTATGTGGCTTGTTTCTGACTTTCCATATGGGTGAATTCAGTCTTCGGGAAATGTAAATCATGATGGAATGAAATATTATATAAAGTCAGTTAGTTAATTTTAATGTAATAATACTGAAGTGTTATGTTTGAACCCAGTGTCAGTTTCCTTTTAGTTCTCCAACCCCTGCCTTCTTTACCTAATGATCCTGTTCCATTCGTAATATGGAACTGCATTTCATACAACTGTACTAACTTTGATTTTATTTGCATTTTTTTAAAAAAAATCTGATTTAATGGAGTTGTTCTTTCTCTTGCTCATTCTCTCTCTGCCTCTTTCTCTCTCTCTGTCTCTCAATAGCCTGTGATCTAAAACCATTCTGAAATCAGTAAAAGATACTCAAAGGAAATTACAAACATTATCCCAAGTGTTAAAATAATCCCACCCTACCTATTTCACCTTATTAGGCTAAGTCATAGTGAGAAGCCCAATGTTGCCAGTAAAAGCAACAAAATTTGTAATATATCCAGTTTGTAAAACTAGGGTTAAAAAATAAAAAAAGAACATTTAGAATCTGTATGAATATTCTGCTATTTGCCTTGTAGTTTCCTCAGTAAAAAAAATTCTTTGGCCACTTTTTAAGCTATGTGTTTTTATGATTTTTTTTTTACAGCCAAAGATTCCAGAAATGTTTCATGACTTGGAAATAATTCCTGCACTTGTTCATGGTGACCTGTGGTCAGGAAATGTAGCTGAAGATGACTATGGACCACTTGTCTTTGACCCATCTTGTTTCTATGGCCATTCAGAATTTGAACTTGCAATTGCTATGATGTTTGGTGGATTTAGTAGTTCTTTCTTCTCTGCATATCACAGCAAAATCCCTAAGGCTCCAGGTTTTGAGAAACGTAATGCCCTTTATAAGTTATTTAATTATATAAATCACTGGAACCATTTTGGTACAGAATTTCGGAGACCTTCTCTTACTGTAATGCAAAGCCTTTTAAAATAATTGTCATGCACAATCATTCTTAGTAAGCGATTCCCTGTTTGGTACCTGTTGCTTCAAATGTAATGCATCGGAATGGTTACCTAGGAGACAATTAAATTGGTGTGGTATACATCTGCTTCCTCACAAAATCTTGCAGTGGGATTGTAATAATTGCACACTATGATTATCAAATAGTACACAGCTAATTATTTCAAGAATAGTTCATCCTCATGTTTCCTTAAATGAACCTGCCCCAGTAATAGTTCTGACAGATATTCAAAATACTGCTTTCATTTTCTCCACCTACATCTAAGCCAGCTTAAAGTTGTCTCCAGGTGTTCTAGTTTTAAAATAAAGTTTTCTCTATTTTCCCAACAAGGCTTTTTCCATAAATATATGGCATATTTCATTACAATAGTTGAAGGGGTAGCTGTGGGCATTTCCTCTCACCAATATTATGACAATATACTTTTCTGGTGGTTTAAAGACTGATGGATAGCATTTTAATACAGCCATCTGTCTCTGCCTTGAATTAAACAAATGCTGGCTTGGAATTCAGGATATTATACATATCTGAAGTATGCCAGATTGGAAATGGCTACAATATGCTGCATATGTACTGATTATGCTGTTCCCTTTTAGGAAACTTTATTATTCATTACCTTGTGCCAACATGTCAAAAACAGTGTATTAGCTGTTGGGACTTATGGATAGTCAACTGGAAAAGACTTGTGGAAGATCATTTTTGTGCATAGTAACCACAGTGAGATTAGTATATGTACAAAGATGGAAAGATTCTGAAATATCCACGATAGAGGAGTGGTTAATGAAGAAGATTTATTTGCAGAAATGGCAAAACTTACTTGTTTGATCAGGGAGAAGATAAGTACAATTATCAGTGACTGGAAACCCTTTATGGACTTTTTGCTGAAAACTGGAAAACAATGAAGTGATTTATGGAGTTGATGATTAGAAAGGGAAGATATGGGAAGAAAGGAATTATGCTATAACGTTGAAGGAGGAGGATAGAAGGTAAATATTTTGTAACTGCTATAAAGAAGATTGGAACCGATCTTTTATATATATATTCTTTTTTCCTACTTTTCTTTCTTTCTTTCTTTCTTTCTTTTTAATTCAGTCCTGCTCCCTTTTTTATTTTATTTTGTTTACATTTGTTTGTTTTACCATACAATAAATTTAATAAAGTCACAAGCATACACAATGCTTTTAATATTTTAATTTTAATTCTTACTGACTCAGTCAGTATAGTGATCCAAAAGAAATCATGGATAATGAAGTTTCACACCTCATATCTTTCCATTTTCTCTCTATAAGAAGAATTACATTAAAATGTTGAAAAATAGAGAATATTAGTCACTGATTTACATACCACTTCAGGATTCATTTGACTGCTATGCTGCATTTATATACTGTGTTTCATTTGAAAAATTACTCTGTCTCCTTTCCTTTAGAAAATAAATTGCATTGTTATTTTATAACAATAGATTTTTGCAGTTTAGAATTTCTAGCATCTCTAAAATACCTTTACAAAATAGGATGCTGAAAATAATTAACAACCTTTGAAATGTATATTAGATATGCCTATATGGTAAATGAAATACAAATGATTTTAGAGAAAATTACTTTATAATAGTTGATGGTCTCAAAATTATGCACTAACATAGATGAACTATTTATTGAAATAAAATATTCAATATCTATAATTGGTCTGTTTTTTCTAAAAAGATCTCGTTATTACATTTTTAAGGGGGCATGCTAGCAAAATTACTTAGTAATATTGACTCCAGTGAATTCCCAGATAAGTCTGGATAGGTTCTTGTTTGTAATATTGTAACACTAGTTGTTGTTGTTTTTTTGTCTTTTTCTTTTATCAAAAGATAAAGTTATGGATAAGCTCACAATTAATAATACACAGTTTGAATAAGAGTTGTTGTACATATAATATGAAATCAAAAGAAAGCAAAGCCCTATTTACATCACTTGAAACGAGTTCTGATTATAAATTCAGGTATGTCAGTTCTTAATAGCTTGAAGTTAAAATTGGAGTTTCTCCACATTTGGGATACTTTATTCTTGTTCAAACTTAATTGCAACGCAAGTAAGGTGGAGGGAATAGGCTATACTCCAAATAAGAAAACCTCAGCTTATTTGGAGCCTACAGGCTAGATATTCATCGCTTTCATTTTAACAGCTTAGTAAATAGGATTGAATATGACCTCCATAAAATATATAGGAATATTTAAAGAAGAAAAAGTGGGAAAACAAAGAATCTTCTGCCCTCTCTCATTGAATAGGAAATTGGGATTTGATGGTCTCAATGACAGCTCTGGTTCGGTGGGTCTATGACTCTACATTTTGTCCTCTTGTTAATCTCCAGGGGAATAGGACACAAACAAGAAACTGCTCCTTCTCTCTTAAAATTTGTAGCTAACCATGGTTTTGCCTTGTATTGATCAGTAATATAGTTGTTCTGCATTTTGAAGGCTTGAATTGTAGAGGAGTAGCTGAGTCAGATGAAATGAAGATGAAGTGGCAATATACAGTTTCTGTAACTCACTCAGAGATAAACATGTTGTATGATTAATGCCTGCTTGTAAATATCGGTGTGTGTGTGTGTGTATAGGCGAAAAGGAAACAGTATGCTCCCTCCCATATTTTGGTATACCAGGTGATCTGACAAAAGAAAAAAACATTGTTCCTAATCTTTGGGTGCAGTAGTAAAAGGTTGAAGTGAAAAGGAAAAGGGAGTGAAAAGGAAAAAAGACCCATTCTCCCTTCCAGAATAAGACTATAAGTTTCCAACATCAACCTAGATTGAACCCTTACGACCAAATCAGTGATAAGGCTAAAATCATAATTAGACAGGGTTGTTTTTTTTAATCAAAAGAGATGATAGTGGAGTATGATTTTTGTTTAGGTGACAATGAATAGGAAGGGGAAGTTTAACATCTTCCTCCCTGATACACTTTAGATGAAATCCTATTACTCCCCAGCACCCCCCTTTCATTGGGATCTTCCTTCCTGGGATCAACAGCAATTATAGAGAATTTCCTTTTAATTTCCCTTGAAACATCCTGTTTACATCTCTCAAACTCTGGTAACCTTAATGTGAAGCTCCTAGTGTTAATCCTAGTGTTAATTTAGGAATGTTAATTCCTAAAATGGAAATTTGGAAGTGCTTATCAAGCTTTATAAGCAATTTGTCACAGATCAAATCACTATGATGTGAACTTAAAGCAATTCCCTTATCTTTCAATTCCACGGAAATATCTAGGATAAATAAAAACGAAATCTTCAAAGCCGTGTTATATCTTAAGAAATCTTGGCAAACAAGATTTTAAGCTCCAACAATTATTTACATATGGCCATGCTAGATCAAAGAAAAATCCCACCACTGATTATTTTGTTGTACCCTCAGAGATGATGCCCCTTGTGGTCAGAATGAACCTAAGAATTTATCACATGTATTTTTCCCACTGCCTTTTCTATACTAGTTTACATATATATATATATATTGTACTCTCTTGCAACCCCCTTCCCCCAATATCTTTTTATGGGAGGCGGTTCATTTCCTACCAATAGGTTAGAATTCTATCATTACCTTTAGATTTGTTAAGTTTCTATCTACAATGATTTCCATAGGAAACCACAAGATGTCCTAATCATGGAATGATAATACTATTAAGTCTTCCCATAAAATTAGACAAGAATTTTTTTAAAGAATTAAATAAGAAGACTATGAAGTTTGTGTGGGCAGGAAAAAAGGCGAGGATAAAATTAACTTCACTACAGGATAGTAGAAGTAGAGGTGGCTTTGGACTCCCTGCGTGGGAGAATTATTACAAAGCAGCAAGTTTGGTCAGGGAATGGATAAACTTGTAAAACAAGAGAATTTTAACATTAGAAGGACACGACCTTCAGATGGGGTGGCATGCATTCATATGGAACGTCAGAAATAAAAAACATTCATATTTCTATAGACATCCACTGCGAGATTCACTGATAGAGACTTGGGAGGGAATCAGGAAGAAGCATTATTCTAAAATACCGGGCTGGTTATCTACTATGGAGGCTATGATTCACCCTAATACACTAGACATGGGCAAAATGTTAAAATATAATGAAATTTTGGATAATGAGGAAAATTAAAGGAGCAGGGAATAATAATAGATTGGTGGCCGTATCTTCAGCTACAATTGAGATACAAAAAAGATTTAGAGGAATTTGGATTTCAACTGTTAGACAAATCATTAATAGGTCCGGAAGAGAAATTATTATCTAAAATATATAATTTATTGTTAAACTTCGATTTGGAAGAGGAAATTGTAAAGGGGCCAATGATAGCATGGGCTAAAAATGTGGGACATAATATTGAGTTAGAAGATTGGGAAAAAACTTGGAAGAAAAATTATACATTAACAAAATCCGCTGCATACAAAGAAAATCAGTATAAAATGTTCTATCGGTGGCACTTAGCCCCAGCAAGACTTGCAAAAATGTATTCCAATTTAAATTCTAATTGCTGGAAATGTTAAAAAGCGCAAGGTACCTTCTTTCATGTATGGTGGCTTTGTCCAGAAATTAAAAAATATTGGATTAAAATACAAAAATGGCTAAATGAAATTACGTAATGCAAAATAGAATTGAAGCCTGAACTGTTTCTTCTGGGGATCGTTAAAGGAAAATATCCTAAAAAGATTAAATATTTGATTATCCATATTTCTACACCAGCGAGAATGTACTCGCACAAGCTTGGAAAATGTCCACATACTGACAGAGGATATAATAATCCGGAAAACTTTTGAATGTGCAGAAATGGACAAGCGTACTATAGAATTAAATAATAAGGAAGACTCGGAATATTACTCAACTTGGGAAAACTGGTATCAATGGATAGAAAATAAAAATAGGAAATATAGATCAAAATAAGACATAAATTGTATTTACATATATTTGATCAAATAGGAATATCTGAGAATATAAGAATAGAGTTAAGATTTGTGTACAGTCATAACGATGTTGAATTGTTCAATTATGGACGTATTTTCATCACAGAAGTATTTGTATATTTTAAATTTTAATAAAGGTTTTTTGAAAATTTAAAAAAATAATACTATTAAGTCTTTCTTTTCTCTTTTACCATCTTTTATTTTGTTTTATTCTATTTTGTTTCTACTGTTTAATATTTTAAATTTTTATATGACATTATATTTGGTATTAAGCAATATCAAATATAACAATCATATAAAACCTAAAGTAAATAAGCAGTATAAAACAAAATAGAAACAGAAATTTTCTTAAAATAGAAATTTTAAGAAATCTTAATAAGATTTTAAGTCATAATTATTTAAATATTGTCATGCTAAATCAGATTAATGTCCCACTATACTGTCTTCAATAAGATTCAGAAGTTGCCCCTGAAAACGTTGCGGGATAGATTTGGATCTCATGAGTAACAACTATAATTTACAAACCTAGCCTTTATGACAAAGTATATCAGGAGATTTCTAGTACATGTGAACAGGCATAGCGTTGGTTGAGATATTAGGCAATTTTTTTTTTCATCCAAAGAGAAAATGGCCTTGGTTTTGGTGTTAACATCTGTCTGGTAAAGAGCTGTAAGTTCAGTATGGAACTCCTCTGGGTTCCATCTTTGATTAATATCCATTTTATATTTTTAAAGGAACACTTTAGATAAAAATACCTCTGAACATTTAAGGATGCCTTTATTTCACTACAAATAGTTCTCAACTTACAACCATTCATTTGATGATTGTTCAAAGTTACAACGGCACTGAAAAAAACTGACACGACCAGTTTTTGCACATATGACCATTTCAGCATTCCCACAGTCACGTGATCAAACTTCGGGTGCTTGGCAACTGGCATGTATATTTATGATGGTTGCAGTGTCCTGGCAACCTGGGATGATCATTTGCAACCTTCTTAGAAAGCTTCTGACAAGCAAAGTCAATGTGGGAAGCCAGATTCACTTAACGATCACATGGCAAAAAGATCATAAAATGGGGCACTATTCATTTAATAACTGTCTTAATTAGCAACAGAAATTTTGGGCTCAATTGTAGTCTAGGACTACCTGTAATGACATCCATATTAAAGGCCTGGAGACTAAAGGCCTGGAGACTAAAACATATGAAGAATGGTTGCAGGATTTGGGTTTGACCAGTCTAGAGAAAAGAAGGACTAAGGGGGACATGATAGCAGTATTCCAGTATTTGAGGGGCTGCCACAAGAGGAGGGGGGGGTCAACTTATTTTTCAAACCAGAGGGCAGGACAAGAAACAATGGATGGAAACTAATCAAGGAGAGAAGCAACCTGGAATTAAGGAGAAACTTCCTAACACTGATGATTATTAACCAGTGGAATAGCTTGCCTTCAGAAGTTGTAGGTGCTTCATCACTGGAGGTTTTTAAAAGAAGACTGGACAGTCACTTGTCTGAAATGGTATAGGATCTCCTGCTTGAGCAGGGTTCTGGACTAGAAGACCTCCAAGGTCCCTTCCAGCTCTATTCTGATTGATTGATTGATTAATGTATATGCTTCACATTCAAATGTTCAAATACAGATACTATAACTCTATGGGGCCCTTGGTGCTCTCTGACCTTGGTGGTTTTCTTGCAGATGTTTCATTCAAACCTGTAATTCAATCCTGAGCTACAAATATTCACTTCGATCAGTACCATGATTCTAATGCAGTTATATAGAATAGGCTGCTTGATCTTTTAGAACTGAATTATACTTTCCATTATTGTTATTAATTAAATCTATTATGGCCACCCACACCAAAAGACTATTATTGCTAGACTGTTCTTTAATTGAATAAGAGTATGTTTTTATTCTGTACATAAATTCACTTATGACTGAGGACCAGGCAATTTATAAGTAGTCTTAGTATAACATGGGTGTGTGAGAAGGGAATTCCCCCCCCCCTATTTTTAGATCCCTTCCTTCCCGTCCCGTCCCGCCCCGCCCCCTAGGCAGATTCAATAATAGACAAAACGATATAACATCCTTTCTAAAAGACAAAAATACAACCATGATTGCATCATCCTGAATTTTCTCCTTGGAAGAAAGGGATTAACTATTCTCCACCGTTATTGTTCGGATTTGCTTACTGATGGTTGAGACATACCGTCCCCATTCTTTAACTTTTACTGGCGCTGAGTCTGTACCTTTTCTATAAAATGCACTTGATGAGAAGTTGGTGTGGCGCCCGGCCTGACGCGTGGCAAACAGCAGTTTTGCTACTTCGGGATTAAGAGAATATCTTAATCCCGGGCAGAAATGCGAGACACTCCAGCGCTGGAGAAGAGATCCTCTGCGCTCATCGCCAACCCCGCCAACCCCTTTCTTTCCGCCCCCTCCCCTTCGCTAGGCTCCTCCCCGCTCCTGCTCCTGAAGGCAGAATCGTGACGTTTCTAGCCTTTCTGACCCACGCGGGGAGCCGTAGAGCGGAGGCCTGGCCTTGGTAGGCGCTAACGACGAGGCTCGTTGGTTGTTAAGGTAATGAAAGCTTCGGCGGGGCGGAATAGGGCCCGGTTACAGGAGGTCGTCCGGCCTCTACGAGAGGCGCAGTGGGAAATCGGGCTGGCTGGAGGGAGATTGGGTCAATGAGAGGCGCGGAGCTTTGTCCGAAAAAGGAAGAGATGTGGTCCGGTTCGCCCAGGGAAGAAGGATGCTGGGTGTCCCCAAGGCGGGGAATTCACTGTCTCTAAAACCATCTTTATTCCATAGCCTCTTCCTTAGGAAATACATTTAAGTCTTAAGAAATACATCTCGCCAAGGCGTGGCGAGAAATTAAAAGTCAGGGGAGGTGGTCTAAGAGTGGTCAGAGGGCTTCAGTTTTTACTCTTGAATATTGGTGCTTCCGCAGTAAATGGTAACGCCCTAAAACATCGGCATGATAAGAAAGATTGTTCGGTGCATTGGGTGGTATTTAAAAGCTGCAGGCTTGCTGCAATGACTATAGCTCAAGATTTTTCTATGACTATATTTTATTTGCAGAGCAAACTGGTTTTTCAGAACCATCCGATTTCTGCAGATTGAGGATGAAGGAAGATGCATCCTTCAGGCTTTATACGGATTCCATCTAGCAAATGATAACAAAACAGCTAGGATTTTTTTAGGCAGATTTTCAAGGGTGATGCTGAAAAAGCCAGACAAGAATATCCATAGGAAAAGAATCGGCGCTCACTTAGGCTCATAGAAATCGCTATGCTGCAAATAAGTATTGACTAGATTGGACCCTATTCAAACTAAGGCAGCAACCTAAATATGAGGAGTTATAAATAAAATGTGGAATGGATTGTGAAAGGAAAATCAAGGGGCCAAAGAAACAGATGAGATGAATTTGGTAATATTTCTTGTTCAGTGTACTTCCTGAAGATTTATTTATTAGATTTATATCCCGCCCTTGCCTTCAGTAGCTGGAGTACAAAATGTAGCTTGGGGCTGAAGAGATATAGACTATATAATTAAAGTCCATATTTGTTCATTGATTTATTTATTTAATATGAGAAATAAGGAAATTTGGCATACAGGGAGTCCTCAACTTACGACCACACAAAATTTATGTTGCTAATTGAGAAATTTGTTAAGAAATTTCATAGACTATAGCTCGGCCTTCAATACCATTCTGCCGAGCATCCTTATCGAAAAGCTGACTGACTTGGATTTTCCCTCTTCCATCTGCGACTGGATCAAAGACTTTCTGAGGGACCGGCCACAAACAGTGAGGGTTGGGTCTGGCATATCCACCTCCCTGAAACTTAGCACTGGCTCCCCACAGGGCTGTGTGCTCAGTCCCTACCTGTATTCAATGTACATACATGATTGTGTATCCTCTGACCCATCCACTGTAATCATTAAGTTCGCAGATGNTGATGCCTTCAGTCTGACCTAAGCGTAGTACACAAAATTATCTGCTACAACGTCCTACCTGTCAACGACTACTTCAGCTTCAACCGCAACAACACACGAGCACACAATAGATACAAATTCAAGGTAAACCGCTCCAAACTCGATTGCAGAAAATACGACTTCAGCAATAGAGTGATCAACGCCTGGAATGCTCTACCTGACTCCGTTGTTATTTCCTCAAACCCCCATAGCTTCAACCTTAAACTGTCTACCGTGGACCTCACCCCATTCCTAAGAGGTCTGTAAGGGGCGTGCATAAGTGTGCCTACCATCCCCATTTATTTGTACCCATTTCCTATGTTCATATTCATGTTTATACTTATACCTGTTATCTCGTATGTTTGACAAACTAACTAAATAAATAAATAAAACAACCTGCACCTGAACATCAGCAAGACAAAGGAGATGGTGTTAGACTTCCGGAAGAAGAGAGAGGAACCTGCCCCACTTTACATCGAGGGGGGGCTGTGTGGAGAGAGTTTCCTCCTTTAAATTCCTGGGAGTCTACCTCAGCGAAGATCTCACCTGGAAAATCAACATGACCCCGGTGGCCAGAAAGGCCCAACAGACACTCCACTTCCTCAGGGTCTTGCGAAAAAACAAAGTGGAACAACAACTGATGACCTTTTACCGGTCCACAATAGAAAGCATCCTCTCTCATTGCATTACGGTGTGGTATTTCGGCTTGACAGCCGCGGATAGAAAGACATTACAGAGGGTGGTGAGCACTGCACAAAACATCATGGGCTGTCCCCTGATACCGCTAGACGACATCGCTAGGGCTCGCTGCCTTAGAAGAGTGAGGAAAATCCTCAGGGATGACTCACACCCTGGTCAGCACTTCTTTATTCTCCTGCCATCGGGAAGGAGATATAGAAGCATAGGCAGCCGCACAAACAGGCTGAAGAACAGTTTTTATCCGTGGGCTGTCAGACTTCTGAATGGAAAATAACTTTACAACAACATAGTACGATTGACTTGCGGGGCCGGCACGATGTGCAGTAAGTTCACATGGAGCAGTAGGATTGTGTGTTTGTTAGTAGGATTCACTAGGTTAGGGATTTTTTGTCTTTCACTGTGAGTTGTATTGGTTTTAGGGGGGTGTACGAAGGGAGGCTCAGCCAATCTCATTGTACACACGTTGTACTCTGACAAAGGTTTGAATTTGAATTTGAAGTGAGTTTTGCCCCATTTTACGACTTTTCTTGCCACATTTGTTAAGTGAATCACTGCAGTTGTTACATTAGTAACATGGTTGTCAAGTGAATCTGGTTTACCCAGCAACTTTGCTTCTCAGAAAGTTGCAAAAGTTTATCACATGACCCCGGGATACTGTAACCGTCATAAATGTGAGTCAGTTGTCAAGCATCAGAATGTAAATCATCTGACCGTGGGAATGCTGCAACGGTCGTAAGTGTGAAAAATTGTCACTTTTTTCAATGTCATTGTAACTTTGAACAGTCACTAAGCAAACTGGTAAGTTGAGGACTATCTACTACCATGTAGAAAAAAATACATAGAGAGATAAATTTTTAATCAAGAGGTATATTCTCAAAAATAGAGAATTGAGAGTTAAGGCACTTAGGTTACCCAACATAAATTACTAAATTTGATTTTTTGATTTCAAATTTGTCAACAGCTTCTTGATTGTGGTTTACATTTTATATTAGGTTATTATATTGTTTTTATATTTCGTAAGTCACCCAGAGTTACTATTGTGAAATGGAAGGCTACATAAATTGAAATATATATATATGTGTCTGCAAAAATATAGCCCATCTCTAATACATAAATGACAACTAAAATGCCATTGATATATTGGTGTATCTAGATACAATTTGCATTAGTTGTATCTTATTATACTTTTAAATTGCAGAGCCACCAGGGATCATATGACACAGTGCAACAAATAAATAAACAGCATCAATAGCTTTCTGATTCTGTTACAATATATCCATGGCCCATTGCTTCAATCTCACTCAACTTTACTTTTACTAAATAAACTTACCGTAATTTAGCATTTTAACTAATTTAATAGATGAGGCATTGTAATTTATCTGATTTCCATTTCTTTTTGGGGACATTCCATTCCCCCATCCCAAATACTCTATTTATAATTATCTTTACTATATGAATTTCAGTGGATCTTAATTATGTCAGTATCCATTCTTAATTCCTGTAAATATATTATGTAAATATAGGAAAACCAAGAAAAAAGTCTCATACTTCATTAAAGCTCCAATTATTTGCTGTGGACGTTCTTAATCTTCTGTTTTATTATGACCCTTTCCTAAATCTACTTTATGGATTAAAGTTGGACCCTCTGCTTTCAGATTAAAGCCGGACCCTTTGCAAAACAGATACCTTCCTCATAGTTAAAACATGGGTCCTCAAACTACGGCCCGCGGGCCAGATAGGGCCCACTGAAGCCATTAATCCGGCCCGCGCAGGATCACGAGGCTGCCCCGCCCACTCTAGCTTCCGTGCTCAATTGCTAGCTTTCTTTAGTTCAAAAGCAGCCATCTGGGGGAGGAGGAGGGGTTTCTCCGTGAGTTTTTAAAAGTGAGATTTTTCTTCCTACTCTACTGCAAATGCTCTACTTTGGGAGCGTTGTTTCTCTGCGTGTGTTTACTAAGGTTGGTGAACAATTTGCTAAGGATCTTTCCCACTCTGGCTTCCATGCTCAATTGCTAGCTTTCTTTAGTTCAGAAGCAGCCACCTGGGGGAGAAGGAGGCTGGGGGAGGAACACAGGCAATGGCCTAAATTGATTAGCTGTGTAATTACCAGAGTATTTAACTTAAAAGTTTTTCTTTTCTTTCTCTGTCACCCCTCCAATTCTAAATGAAACTTGAGGTGGACCTGTCCTTTCCGATCAATCCTCCTGATTTGGCCTCTTTTAGATTTAATCAGCATTAAGGTATTGCCTGTAACATTTACTTTATATATAATATTTACCTTTTAAAGCAGATTGGTGTGTGTGTGTGGGAGAGCAAATCGGTGGGGGTTGTGTTTCCCTACAGACAATCTCAATGGAGTTTATATAATTTGAAATCTCTTCATTTTAAATAAAGTAAGAAATGCAGATTAATATTGCTGTTTTATCTTAATTAATATCTTAATAATCTTAATAATTATCTTATTAACAAAAGATAATTCCATAAGCTAAATGCATCAGAAATCAATTTACAATACATAAGATAAGGATAAGGATATATGGTGCATTCAGAGAAATGCAATGCTAATGGATTTTAGAGTGATCCTCTTTCCCAAATCTTGGGGGTTTTAGTTGCACTCTTAATTGGTGCAGTTCTCAGTCTGGTTTATTGTGTGGTCCTCTGAAACATATAATCAGGAGTTATTTTGAAGGAAATCCTGTTTGTTTTATTCTTTTTTTAATGCCCTATTTTAAGAAGCCTGAAGCTGTTGTTGTACTGAAATTAGGCAAGTGGCAAGAAAGTGTGTGCTCTTTTTCCCTTGGGGGTGTGGGGGGTCTTATTAAATAAATAGATGCGCTTGGGTTCAGCAAGTACAGCTTAGGAAGGACAAAGGCAAAATGGACTGCTAAATTGGCCATGACCACCCAGTCACATGACCACCTAGCCACACCTACCTAGCCAGTCCGGCCCCCCAACTGTCTGAGGGACCATGAATTGGCCCCCTGTTTAAAAAGTTTGAGGACCCCTGGTTAAAGCTTCTCTGAAATTTCTTTATGCACAAAACCAGTGAGAACTAGATATTGCAGATAGCACTCTTGTAGCTCCGTAATATGGAAATTTAGGAAAAGAGATGGGAGGAGAAATTGTCACATATTTTAACTTTTCTTTGTATGTTACTGTTAATTGTATTTATTTTGAAGATAGAATAGTCGTAGTCCAGTTCAAATCAAAAAGTCTTAGATATCACTGAAATGGAGTGAGGTCTAATGGGGGAAAATGGATTTGCTTAATGACTTTGTGATTCACTTAACCACATTGATTCAGTTAATGACTATGGCAAAAAAGGTGGTAAAATTGGGCACAACTCATTTACCAACCGTCTTGCTTTATAACAGAAGGTCCAGTTCCAATTTTGATAATAAGGATTACCTGCACTTCTGTTATGGATTTTTATTATTGAAACAAATTATAATAGTTCTAACTCTAACTTTAATGTTAATTTGCTTTCATTTTGCAGAAAGGAGATGGTTTTAAATGAGATGAACAATGATGGGGATCAAGAGGACAACAAATGCTTGGAGTCTGATGTCATCGCGAAAGGAAACATACTTGAAAGTTTTACAGAGAGTCAAGAAACGAAGGAGTTGATTAATCATCTTAGATTGGTATATGAAGACCTGATACTGCGAGAAAAAGTTCTTGAAAAATTTAAAGGTAAGAGATAATATTTTAAAATAAAAGTTAAAAACATAAAAATCAACCTTGGTCAGGATCTTTATTAGAAATATGTGTGTGTATTTGTATAAATCATTGGAAATGTTATTTCCATTGTTTGACAAGTGTAGTATACTGTAAGTGTAACCAGTTAAGACTATTCATCTCCCTTTATTTACTAACTCATTAGGACTGCAATCCTAAATATTTTTTCCAGTTCATCAATAAAGTAGAACTTAAATGTGAATATAAAATTCTCTTAGTCTCAGCCTGGTAACTTTTTCTACTAAAATAAACTCTTAAATTTTCATTAGGAAGGGTAATGACTTGGTTGGGATTCACAGAGAAGCATACTGTTCTGAAACACCTTTTTAATTTTAATTATTTTATTCTTGTTTGTAACTCTTTTATAATAATGTTTATATATAGCTTTTTTGTTTTTATGTCTATTTGTACACTGCCCAGAATCAGTGAGAGGGAGGAAGGGAATGTAAAATGACTTTCTACCTATACTATTGTTATTATTGCTTCTGTTTTATTAATAGCAGACATATTTGTTTTTGAAGAGTGAATTATTTTAATGTTTGATACAAAGCAGTATTGCAGATGATTTCTGACAGTTACAAGATTATCATTGTTTTCTTGTATGCTATTTTGCATTTATGGGGAGATTTTATTTCCAGAAAAGGTTTTGGTGCTGAAAGTTTCTTGCATTTTCTTTCTTTAGATTAAAGTCTATGTTTCATTTATATGGAAATGAATCCACCAGTAATTTTTTTACAGTAAACCTCCATGGGCTTAGCTTTAAAGTTTCTAATCTTCCTTTATTTGGTGTCTGCTAGGTAATTATTTGCAAAAGTATTCTTAAACTATTGCATTTAATAGCTGATGGGGCTGATTAAAAATTGATGGACTGCCAAGAGTTTTAATAATAAGGTAACATTTAAAGGTCCTAGTTTATTAAATATGTAGTCCCATAATGATATCCTAAATTATTCTGAAAATTGTTTGACCCCATTGGAACAGATATTTGAGAGACATTGAGTGAGGGGCTGTAGAGAAATTGGGAAAGTAGTAAAGCCCTGCTCGATAAAATGTATTCCATTAACAGAACAATAATGAAGATCTTAGCCTTTGCTTTTATGCTAACTTTGTTCCTTCATAATCTTTTTTATGGTATCATAGTAAATCTTACTAATACTGTAATACAAGTAGTCTAACAAATGTTCATTCAGCAACTGTTCAAAGTTATGATAGCGCTGAAAAAGATGATTTATAACTGGTCCTTGAACTTATGGCCATTTCAGCTTCCCTAAAATCATGTGATAGCAATTTGGGACCTTAGCAACCAGTGCACATTTTGTACGGTTGCAGCGTCCTATGGTCATTTGTTCACCATTTACATCAGAAGCCAGCTTCTGATAAGCCAAATTAGTGGGAAAATTGGCAGGAAGTTGGAAGTCACAGTCATGTAACGCTGTACTTAATATCCATGGGTGATTCACTTAATGACTGCAGCCAGAACTGATGTCATAAGTCAGGCACTGACACATGATGTTTCACTTTACGATCATGTCGCTTTGCGATAGATTTGTCAGTCCCATTTTCAGTCCCTACCTGTAAATGTTTTAGTAAGTCATGTTAAAAAACGCAATCTAATACATCACTAACTTAATTAGAATGAAGATTTGTATCCTGGTCATTATATTCCTACAGGTGATAAATATGATTTAGGAATAACCCAGTGTTGTAGGCTTCACCAACTCTTTGCTATTTTAAGGCTTGAGTTATATTGTTCTATGCTGATTTTATGCTGCTGGTTTTATTTTTGTTTTTAATCCTGTATTAGCCGCCCAGAGTTGCAGTTCACAAGTTGGGTAGCCATATACATGAATTACATTTATTTATTTATTTCCCACCTTTATTATTTTTAAAAATAACTAAAGGCAGCAAACTTATCCAACACACCTTCCTCCTTTCCTCCACAACAACAACGCTGTAAAGTGAGTTGGACTGAAAGAGAGTAACTGGTCCAAAGTCACCCAACTGGGTTTCATAATTAAGATGGGACTAGAACTCACCGTCTTCCAGTTTATAATCTGGTGTGGTGCCTTAATCCAAATACATTATATATGATAGTTAAAAGCATATTTTGTTTAACTTGCTTATTTAGTATTGTTAGTCAATTGTTTAATTTATCTTGGATTGCCATCTAGTGATGATTTGTCATATTACAGTAGTTGCTGCAATAGTATATACAATCTAATTTCCCTGAAGCCTTCAGAGTAGAGGAATACAGGTATTACTTCCTTGGAGTGAATTTCTCTATTTTTATGCAGTGTATATCCAGTGTAGTGTTTTCAGTTTCACTGAATACCAGGAGGCAGGCAGTATGTCCAACAAATTCCAAACAGAAGTGGTCACATAGTACCTGCCTCCTGTTGTTAATGTAACACAATGACTTGAAAGCGCACTGACCATAAATGGATGGATATAATTCTATACAAGGTTAGCACATTTTTATAATATGTGCTAACATATTTTTGCGTATAGTGAGTATAGTGCGTATAGTCAAGGCTATGGTTTTCCCAGTTGCAATGTATGGCTGTGAAAGTTGGACCATAAGAAAGACTGAGCGCCAAAGAATTGAGGCCTTTGAACTATGGTGCTGGAGAGTCCCTTGGACTGCAAGACGATCAAACCGGTCAGTCCTAGAGGAGATCAACCCTGACTGCTCTTTAGAAGGCCAGACCCTGAAGATGAAACTCAAATACTTTGGCCACCTAATGAGAAGGAAGGACTCACTGGAGAAGAGCCTAATGCTGGGAAAGATTGGGGGCAAAAGAAGAAGGGGACGACAGAGAATGAGGTGGCTGGATGGAGTCACTGAAGCAGTAGGCGTGAACTTACATGGACTCCAGAGGATGGTAGAGGACAGGAAGGCCTGGAGGAACATTGTCCATGGGGTCGCGATGGGTCGGACACGACTTCCAAACTAACAACAACAACAACATATTTTTATAATAATAGCAACCATGATCTTTGTCATTTAAGATGGTATTCATTGTTACAAATATGTACTCGCAGGTAAATGAAATGGAATAAAGTGTGTTAGGGAACGGGCTAGAATCTTTGGCCTGCTTTCTCCACTCTGGAGAAAGTACGGCGTTATTTTATAATATTAATATTGTGTTAAGCTTGTTTAGTTCTCTCTTCACCAAAAATAAGTGAGAAACTCCACTGTCATAATTGATTTTGTGGGATTGTAGAGGATGGAGGAAAAGGGCTATAGGCTATCAGTGTTCTGTAGGTCATGCTTTGCCCATTCTGTGATTACTGGAAGAGCTTTGGACAGGGTGGATTTGATTTAAATCAAGTCGATTTAAATCACAATTTGAATCATGATTTAAATCACTAGTAAAAAGGCTTGATTTAAATCAACTCGATTTAAATCATAATTTTTAAAGAGCAACTGTCATCTCTGTCCCGCAGGGGCTCCTCCTCTGACCTGCTGTTGACTCACCGACAGTCCCAATATTGCAGAATATATAGCTTCATGCTATATAACTAAGCTCCATTTCATGCTGAATAAACTAAATTATTAATGTATCTTAAATAGAAAACTATATTTAGATAGATTTTTACTCCAAAAGCATTTTATTAAAATAAATTTGATTAGAAATTAAAAAAAAATCTGATTTAAATAAAAAAAATCCATTTAAAAAAAATCACCAATTTTTATCCACCCTGGCTTTGGAAACTTTGGCATCTTGAACTTCTGGAAAAGGAGGAACAAATAAAATAGCCTAGTATGATCTAGCTATCCAGTCTTTGCAAAAAAACAACAACCCAAAGGTCCTGTATATGTAACCTTCTTGATCCTCTTCCTTTTCTAACATAGAATAGAATAGAATAGAATAGAATAGAATAGAATAGAATAGAATAGAATAGAATAGAATTTTTTATTGGCCAAGTGTGATTGGACACACAAGGAATATGCCATAAACAAGATCCAGATCAAAAGGTCTCACTAAGATAGAGATCATTAGTTTGTACATTGAGTTCATTCATTTTCATTTTTTAAATTTAAAATGTGTAATCTCTGATTATTAGGATGCTATTTATAACACACAATATCTCTCATGTAGCAATGTATACATTGCTTATTTTTTTAGCAAGTGTACTTTATTTAAGTGGCATATTTTTTGTATAATGAACCATGCACACATTAAACATAAATATTGAATATTATGGCTGGAAAACAATTTATGATAAAATATAGCAAATTCAAAAAGAAAAAAATAATAATTCTGTAAATGTAATTCAAGTTAATAATTATTTTAATTAACTCTTTAGTCTTACTGTATAAGAAATTAAAAGGAAGGATAAAGCTAAAATAGCCTTAGAAATGAAAATGAAGGAATATATCCAAACCCTTAGTACTATTTTTTTCATTTGCTGTACAGGTTATCCGTGACTTACGACCATTTATTTAACGACCATTCAAAGTTACAACAGCACTGAAAAAGGGACTTAGAACTGGTCCATACACACTTAGGACCATTGCAGCATTCCTACTGTCATGTGATCAGAAATCAGGTGCTTCACAACCAGCATGCGTTTACAATAGTTGCAGCATCCCAGGAGGGTCACATGATCAACATTTGTGATCTTCCCAGCTGGCTTTGAACAAGCAAAGTCAAAGGGGGAAGTCGGATTTGCTTAATGACGACGTTATTCACTTAACTGCAGCTTGACAACCATGGCAAAGAGAGTCATAAAATTAGGCAGGACTCACTTAACTACCCGCCTTGTTTAGCAGTGGAAATTTTGGTCACAATTATGGTCATAAGTCAAGGACTACCTGTACTTTAGAAAGTCACAGCAGGCTTACTTAGTTCAGAATCTTAGGGAAGACTTTTCTTAACGCCAAAGCATTGATGTGTCATTTTCATGTTAGAAAATTGCTTGATAACTGAGTATGTTTTTTTTTGTTTGTTTTCAGTTATAATGGATAAATACCAGGAACAGCCTCATCTTTTGGATGCTCATTTAGGTAAATATTGAGATTCTGTAAATTATAGATAAAATAATATTTTTTTATTAGCATGGATGGTACTGATTTTTCTTCTTAAGAGTGAGTGGTAGAAGATTCTTTCTAATCCAGTGTTTGGGACTTCTCTGTCTGGAATACACTTGCCTCTGAAAGCAGCTTTACTTAAAGAAATTGATCCACCTCCAGTTTCATATCATTAATAGAGATTAAGACAAGGATGAGAATAGGAAAGATCAGTTGAATTTTTCAGTAAATATCCATCTAGAAAATGAATCGTCCCAGAGGCTTTGGGGGAACCTTTTGTTTCCAATGTGAAAAATCTCTCTTTCTCTCTCCCCCCCCCAATGTAGAAATTGTGATTATTTTGTTGAAAGCATGGTACAATTCTCTTTGTTAGGCAAGTTTATATGGAAAAATAAGTAATGCATGTCTCCCCATCGTTTGAATTTTCACAGAGAGATGGCAAGTGCTTCTTGCCAAGCATGTGCCCCATTTGAGTTGTAGGCCAACTCTACTCTTTCTATTGAAAGTGCATCAGAAGTGTGCGGCAGAACATTTATTTCTATCTTACGGATACTTTCCTGAGAAATAAACTCAGATCAGGCAAGAATTAATCATAATCTGATCAGGACAACTTAGTCAGCGTCTGGAAAAACCAAATTCAGATCTAGAGATGTCTGTCAACAGATTGTGTGTCATCATCCTAATATTGTATTTGCTGATTATGTACCATCAAGTCATTTCCAACTCCCAGTGACCACATAGATTTTCTCCATGATCAGCGTACCATTATCCAATATTAAGATTATAGTATTAGGGCTGAAATAGGATAGTGAAACATTGTGATACCACATTTATCTTCCTTTGCCTGTTTTCCTTAGTCTGACACAATCTGGTAGCCAGACCATTGCTTTCTCTTATCCTTTTTATTATACTGCATTTGGTCTTTCAGATCAGCATTGATGAATTAAAATGTACTATAAATAACATTTTGCTTTAAACAAATGATGATCAAGACTATAGTTGAAGTGTGATAGAATCACAAAACTGGAATGGTCCTTAGAACTCAGTTAGTTCAACCCCCTGCTCACTACAGGAACTACTAGAGCATCTCTGGCAGATGACAGACATTGGCCTTTCTCTGAAGACCCCTAGCCAAAAAACAAAGCAAAACAAACCCCCCTCACTACTTTATGTGGCAGGTTATTCCGCCAGCTCACCATTCATACAGCTAGAAGGTTTCTGTGGATATCTGTTCCCTTCAACCTTGGCTCTGGTTCTTCCCTTTGGGCAGTAGGGAATAAGTCCAATCTCTCGCTCTACTTTGTGACAACATTTCATATATCTGAAGAAAGCCACTGTGTCAGATAGTAACAGCAACATGTGTTTTCCATGAAACAAATTAGGTAATCCATTCTGATACCTATTTGTGTGTTTAGCGGGAGACAAAAAAGCCAAGTAACTTTTCCCTTATCACCTCACCCATTTCCCTATGTTTTCTCTAGAGTGGATGTTGAATTTGTTGCTAGATATTATCCGACATGAAGCATCTCCTCCTCTTCTAATTCATCTAGCCTTTCAGTTTCTCTACATTATTTCAAAGGTAAAATTAAATTTTAATATAATAGTAATATGGCTTTACTGCTATACTCTCAAATTAGATAAAAGAGGGACAGTCATTCATAATATTGTTATTGTCAAATGAATGGTGTGGAACTCTGAGAGTCTGTACTTTTGCAGTGGTTTATGGAGAGGATATATCCATAAAGGACTAGGCTTTATAGAATTGCTCTTTCATAGTTTGCAATTGAAAAGTTAGTAGTCCTTAAATAAACTCCACAGAGCCTAAAAATTCCCTCTCCTTTTTATTAGATCCTTACATATATGCAATTTAACTGTAATCATTTTATATTTTTACTATTATTATTGATACTTGGTGACTCTTATCATTGTGTTGATTACATAAACATTAACTGTTTGCCTATTGCATTGCAAATGCATAACTTGAAAGCTCCCTTGAGCTTGAGAACTGGTGCGATGTCAAATATTAATTAAACAATTGAATTTATTTTTATATTTCCATAAAGGGAGATGAAATCATTAAACTGTGAAATGCTTTTGTTCACCTAGGTACGAGGATATAAAACCTTCTTACGATTATTTCCTCATGAAGTAGCAGATGTGCAGCCTGTTCTAGATATGCTTGTAGCTCAGAATCCAAACGAATGTGAGGTATGCTATCATTCCATTATAGCTGTCACTGTCCGCACTGAAAGCAGGCCGCTGAAACACTTCCCAAGCCTTGGTATTACTGTCAGTATTACTACAGAGATTATAATGAATGAACTGCTTTATATAAGCAGGTTTTTTTTTTTGCACATTCATTTATGTAGCCACCCATTTTGTAGAAGGCAGAGGTATTTTCAGTTGTGGTGTTAGTCTCTGTTACAATTTCTTGTCTTCATCTCCCAGCCATTTAAATGGCTGAATTTTGACATTTTGTATGCTTGCATGTGTATAGAGATTTTAAAGAATATTTTGTCCTTGCTATGTATTGATCTTTAGAATATTTTATGTACTTATCTTTGTACCTGTCGTGTACTTTCTTTGCACCTTTTGTCGAGAACTATTGTTAGATTTGTATTAGTGTAATTAGTGTATCAGAGTATATCTTTGCCTGCATTTTATATTGCTTGAATACAAGCCTATTCTATTTGTATATTATGATGCCTTTTTGATGGTGCAACCTTACCAGAAGGCAACTACAATATTAGGATGATGAGATACAATCTGCCCCCCCCAAACTAAATTTGGATTCAATACTTGTTACTAGGTAACATGTTAGCTAGGTTAGCTTTGATGAATGCTGATCATTCTGCTTAGAGACATACATTGTCACAATTATTTTTTGTTTCTGAGTTGCAGTTTGAAAATTACCAGCTATTAACTTTTAACTTGATAAAAGTTAACAGAATGGCAAAACTGTTTCAGAATCTATCTACTTATGGATCTTTGCAAGAGATAAACAAAATATGTCAAATGCAAACTGTTTTGAGCTTTAAACAGTGTTTTTTCAAGTATCAGAACCCACTTTGAGATTGAAATGTTTTGCAATCAAAGTCTCTTTCCAAAACTCTAGTGTTTATGTTTATATTGTCTTTGGGTTCAACATAACCCATATCCTAATAGAACCAAATATGCCTCCCTTTTTCTCATATTTGTCTTAATTTATTATCTAGATAATTTTCTATCTCGATTTTGCAAGTAGAAATAGTTTTTACACTGTACACTGGAAGTTTTCTGAGAATATTCACTATGTATTTTACACTGATTCTTTTCCTGTCTTGTTAGATCTGGGAGACTCGTTACATGCTCTTGTTGTGGTTATCTGTAACATGTTTGATCCCATTTGATTTGGTACGGCTAGATGGAAATATCTCTTCCGTAGAAGGATGCCCTCGTGTATCAACAATGGATCGAATTCTGGCAGTAGCAAAAGTAGGTATAGTTGCATAAAATCATGATTTATAGAATGGTTTCTTTCACTTGAAAAAAGGGATTGTAACTTAAACATAGGGTTTTTTTTTTTTTTGCTTAATCCGGGTACCTCTATGCATCTTGTTATACAAATTATCATAATAATCATTCAAGCTTATTGTATACTAATTGATGGGGGGGGGGAGAAATCTCATTTATAGAATCAGTTTTGATAATGAAGGTAAGCGTCCTTTTAAAAGCCACTGTGTCTTTGTTTTGATGTTGCATACTTTATTTTCTAATTCATGATCCTTTACTAACACTGTAGTATGTTGCAGAGTTTAAAACGAATATTGTTTTAAGAAATATGCATTTTCTGATTCTATGCATATAAATGTTGAAAAAGAAAATGCAGTGGGAAATTAAAATAAACTGTTCCTAAAGCAGTTTTGGAGACAGTTTTGTTTACAAGTGCCTATCCTCCACTTCTTTGAATTTTGCAGACTTTTTGGCAGTTTATTTATATGCTAGCTTAACATTCTATATAGAAATGTATTTTTTTGAATTATCCTTCTCAAATTTCAACTTTTCATCCATCCTGATTTGCATACACACACACACACACACACACACACACACACACACACATTAAGTGAAGTTTGTTTATATAATTTACTTTGTATGATCAATTTTAATATAATAAATTGCAATTCAAATCTCTTCTTACTTTTAGTCATACCTTGTTGTAAGTGATAAGTCTCGTGATGCAGCTGCAGTCCTGGTCTCAAAGTAAGTTTCTTGTGCTGATAGAGAAGAATGTGAAACTTTTTTTTTTTAAAGTACCATTATCAATAAGGTTAGACTTATTTGTTGCAATGGGCAGTTGTATACATTGCAACATGAATAAATAAGCACTTAAGTCAATATACACAACAGCAGCAAGAGAATTTGCTTCAGGGCAAGAAGTAAGCTTACTAATGGTGCCAACTCCTGTTTTCTTCATTAAGGTAATCCTTGACTTACGATCAGCCATTTAGCGACTGGTCAAGTTATGATCCCAATAAGGGGACTGAAGTTCCGATGGCCAGGCTTCCTCCATGGTCATGTGACTGAACTTTGAGTGCTTGGCAGCACAGCTTCATGGCCATTTGCAGCATCCCGGATATATGCGATCATGTTTTATAATGGTTTTGCCAAAAACCAGCACTTTCTTCTGATTTTCGTCAAAATCATGCTCATAGGGAACCATTGGTTCGCTTAGTGATCACCGCATTTGCTTAACGACCACCACAAAAAAGATTGTAAAATTGGTTGACATACAACCATAATGGGCAGACTCCATTATAGTCGTATGTTGAAGAAGGGGTATAAAGAAGCGGGTAAGCCTTCAGAATTCTCTCATGGCCAAAGTTGCTCAAAAGTATTTTTCTATTGCTACCCTTGCCAATAGAGGTGACAATATGGCAAATTCATCAGTGTCGATGTGTTGTGTAGGGCTGGTGTGTCTCTTTATGTAAATGCTATTTATATGTTTAACAAAGGATGGGGAAATCAGGGTGTGGTCACCAAGTTTGGGTAACAAAACGTAGAAATATGGAGCCCCCAAACTTGTTTCTTTTTCTTAGTGAAGGTGGTAGACATGGTTTCTTGGAGTCACTCTGCTTCCAAGAAAGATTACTATGAGGTTTTCTTAGTCTCCACCTAGCTGTATTAGGGTAGAATGGGAGAAAAGCCTGCCAGCCATGATGGCTGCCATATTAAGCTTTGTTATAACTAAGAGAGCCTAAGAAAGATAACTTAAATCCTCAAGATTGTCATTTCTCTTAATGTTTTCTGATTAACTCCCACAATTTCATGGCTTTTGGAGACAACTAAGTATAGTCAGATCTAGAGATGTAAAATTTCCAGAAATTTTGAAGCTCGGAAAAAACCCCGTTTTTTTTCTGGGTTTTTTGGGGAAAAAACGGAAATTTTCGGAAAAATTGAAAAAAATGCTACATTAGCACTTTTTTGTCTTTTTAAGATTGAAAGTCATTCTGTTACTTTAGGAACATAAAATATGACTATGGACAATTTGACTTGGCATAAAATGATCACAACTAGCATATTAAAAATATAGTGTAGCCAAACAATTATCACAAATAGAATTTACTTTTTTATAATATTTATTTGTTGTTACAATAAACAATTTTCAAAACCAAATTTTTCATATTTCCTCTTCACAGTATTAAATAAAAATAAAAACCCCATTCTCATAAAAAGAATTGAAGATGGGGGAAGTGTTAAGAAGAGAGTGGGACTAAGTTTCAATGGACATTTAATCAGAATCATTTTCTGAGCTGAAATTGTCAGTATCCGTCTCTTTTTCTTGTTACAATAGCAGCACCTCCTAAAGGAAGAAATGCATACTGTTCTTGCAGTGGAGGGTTCAGTTTGTTACCTAGGACTTGCTTGTCCTCACTCAGTGCACAGAAATTAGAATAATCTGATATCATACATTTTTTTTAGAAATGATTTGGAAAATATTTGAACACCCTGTCTTAAAATATTTTATTCATCATGTTAAAATAAAATATTCCACAATGTTTTTTTTTCTTTTTTCAATTTTTCCAATTTTTTTGAAAAAAAACAAAAAAGCCTTCAGGAAAAAAACGGGAAAAAAATGGTTTTTTTCCAAATTTTTCCGGTTTTTTTCCGGGCCTTCACATCTCTAGTCCGATCACATATGACTGATTCTTCATCTCCTCTTCCCCATCCCACAAATGTTGGTTTACCTGAGCATCCTTGGAGCATATTGATACCTTTCCCCCCTTTCTAGTGATCCTGTCCTGGCTGCAGTCTTTAAAGTGCTGCACTATTACTATAAGAAATAAGTGTACATGTAAAAGACATTAAAATATTTCAGTACCATGGAAAATTAATCAGTTATTCCAAATTAAATACAGTATTTTTCATAACTGTGGTAAAGAAAGAGATGCATTAGCTGGGTTATTAGAAATTTCTATCTGTCTTAATAGGATCTTTTTATGTTAAGAGTTAGTGAATACTGTAAATCATAATCATCATCATCATCAACATCAACATCATCATCATCATCATCATCATCCATCAAGTTGGTGTTGACTTTTAGTAATCAGCAAAGATTTCTTCCATATTCCTAATTGGGTATTTCAGATCTTCTAATGGTGGACCTCTTACCACTGTAACTGAGACCATTTTTTCTGGTCATCCTCTTCTTTCCAGCATTAGAGCCATCTCTAGAGAGCTTGGTCTTGCATAATGTGTCCAAATAGGATAATTTGAGACTGCAATACAAGATAGACCAGTATACAAATGAAATGCATTTGTCTGTTGTATTAAGAGTATGCAGAACAATTAAAAGTTTTGACATAACATGTCAACATTTGTTAAATACCTTCAATAGCTCAACTCTTCCTCTCCCCCCCCCCCCACTATTTGTTTCAAATTAACAACAAAATTGTAACAAAAATACATGATGTGGGTTGTTTCCTTCAGGCTATTGTTTGCTTTTTCTTTAGCTAATTATTTTTTGCATTCCATGTTTATTATTTGCCACCCAGAGTTGTTATAAATCAAGTGGCTTACAAATAAATAGATTTATAAATTATTTTAATAATGCTTTACAACTACATCTAATAATGCTTTATTATTTGTAATTTACACTGGCAAAATTCCTCAGAAGTTACAGTTTAGCTCTACTATATAATGTGGTTTTTAAAACATTTTATGTAGAATTTCACAGAATATGAACATCTAATCTAGGGTCACATATGGTTTGAAAATTGTTCAAAAGTCTTTGGATCTTAATTACAGCAATTACAGCTTCTCTCTGCTTTTCATTAAAGCATTCCTTTTTTTCCAGGTTGGAAAAAATGTGTATATCTTAATGAATAAGTGAGAACTGTTATACTTAATGAGATTTGAAGCAACTCTTCCAAATCATTTTTAAAATAATTTCTGTTAAAGTTTACAATTATAAAAAAAAAATTAATAGAGACTACAAAAAATAAGGTTGAAAAGGAAAAATAGAAAGAGCAGAAAAAGAAATAAAATATAGAAAAAAAACAAAAAAGAAGTAACTTCCCTCTTCATTATGACAAGTACAAATAGTTTTAGCAACTTATCACCTTTTCTTAAAATGCAACAAATGCTTTTTTTCTTCCCATATCTCATCTCTTAATTATAAACAAAATCTTAAAACTTCATCATTCATTCTTGGTCAGCAAAAGTCCATTAAAGGCTATTACAACCTTGATCAAATAAGCCAATTCTGTATTCCTTTTCTGTATTTATAAAAACTTGACTTTTAATACCTTTAAATAGTGTTCTCAAGCTTGATTTCTTTACATCTTCACTTGGTCTCCTCTCAGAATATCCTTCAAAATTTTAACAGATCTCTTTTGTAAATCCAGTAAAAAAAGTTATCCAAATAACTTTTCTGTTTTAATACTTGTCTCTCTTTTTCAAATATCAAGACCTCATCCAGTTTCATTTGTATATTCAGTATATCCTCCATCCTTTTCCATATCATTCTTGTAACTTCTCATGTTTAAATGCATATTAAAATTAATCTCAGTCTTATCTGGTATAGCTTGCTCTTCTTTTGTAAGAACATTTGCATGCCATTCATCCATGAAGTTAGATATTCTTAAAATTAATTTCCAAGTCTATTGTTCACAAGTTTCCATAAAGGATCCACTGTTAAGTATTTTGCTCCATTTTATTCTAGTGTGTCAAATCTGATTATTCTACTTCATTAATTGTCATCTTTAATTTCTTCTACTTCCCTCTAGTGTCCAACATTCAAAGTCCTATATTATCATGCTTTTCCAAAACAACTGCAATTTTCCTTGGAAAATTTTCTTATAATTAATTTCATATTCTTATTTCAAATCCATCTGACCCTTTAGTCCATTTAGAACCTTCCAAAATCAACACTCTGTACACCTTTTTGCTGTTTATTCCAAAAATTAATATTTTTCTAAATCCTTAAATTTGCATTTAAAATGTATTTCCACAAAGGAGAAGGAGACTCACCCAGTGAATGCAATAAAAACGTATTGTTCTGAAGGTTCTTATTATTTCAAAAACAGTAAAAAAATAATTCCAAAGGCAATTAAGAAATGGGACTTGATTGAGCTGTGTTACAACTGTGAGCTTAGGTGGAATATTCCCTCAATTCCCAGTTGCTCAACTCACAAACCAACCGAAAAATCTCAGTTCTTGCAGTCTAAGCAGGAGGAGCAGCTGTCCAGGGTACATGTGGGCGATCTCACAATCTCTTCTTTTTCTGGAGAGATTTCACCACCCAGGATCCAGCATCCAGCCACTGATGTCTTCCATAAACACTGCCCTCCTTTGGCAGAGACATTTGAGATGCCATGGCCTCGCTGGAAGTGTCTTACATGTCATTTTTGAAATACGCACAATTTATGTTAAGTGCCAAGGCATATTGGAATGCTTTTAGTGATATCTAAAATATCCTTACGATTTATATTAATATTGATTGTTTCCTGATTGCTTACTTGTACCCTATGACAATCATTAAGTGTTGTACCTTATGATTCTTGACGAATGTCTTTATGTACACTGAGAGCATTTGCACCAAAGACAAATTCCTTGTGTGTCCAATCACACTTGGCCAATAAAGAATTCTATTCTATTCTATTCTATTCTATTCTATTCTATTCTATTCTATCTAGTGGGAACGTCAAGACATTTGTGCAAATCACTTTATATATTGCGTTGGATTTACAGGAATTATTGCAAATCTACTGAAAATGTATTTGATAAAACTATACAGCATTATGAAGCCCATAATCCACATTAATATTGCTTTTGTTAAAAAACAACAACCCAGAAGTCAGACATTTCATCCTACAGTTTCCTATAAGATTCATTTGGAAGAATCACATTTAAAAAATTAACTTTTTCTCCTGGGGTTTGTTTATTTATTTTACATAATCTTTATATCCCACTTTTCATAGAGGATCCCAAGATACATAGTATTCTTTCCCTGCCCTATTTTTCCCTATAATGCAACCATTTGAGGTAGATTGAACTGAAAGAGAATAATTGGCCCAAAGTCATCCAGTGGGCTTCTGTGGTTATGAATAAACTAGAACGTTGGTGTACTTGGGGACAGACCAATACCATAACAATATTGGCTTTCTAATCAAGATCAACTTGCATACAATGTAAGTATAGTTCAGGCTTGAATCTGCTTAACTTCCAGGATCAGGTCATTTCCCAATTTCCTTAGCAATCCTTGAACTGGAAAAAAGCAGGGTCAGCCTTCCTTATTTTGCTGCTAGCTTTTATATAATGTCACACTAGGTGGCAGGTCCACGCAAACTTAGCTAATTAAAAAACCAACAACCTCAGGGTTGGAGCTTGTTAATATTTGAATGGGAAATCATCAGGACATTTCTGAACTGTAGGCTAGTTGGGAAAGGTAAAAGAAATCCAAAAAACAGGAAGAAGGTAATTACAAATAACTTCCATATTGTCCCAAAGGTGCTTTTTCAAGAGGCAACTGGACTTTCTTGTTTTTTCTTTTGAAGACGTTTCACTTCTCATCCAAGAAGCTTCTTCAGTTCTGACAGGATAGTGGGGAATGGAAGGATTTATATTCCTTGCAGACAGCTGGTAATCTGCATCCTTTTAAAGGGTCGTTGAAGCACTTGGAGGTTTATCTGTGTCCTCAGGGTCACCTGAGTAGTGCTCCTGGTTCCTGTAATCTGCAATTTTTTATCTGGAAATCCATCCCTACTCCCACACCATTCAAAGGGTTCAATAACCATTCAATAACTTCCATATTGTTACCAAGAAAACTATATGAATGTGTCCATATAATCACTCTGCACTGAGATCAGCTTGAGGAAGATTTATCTTCCCTACTAATAGGAAAAAAAGATTTGGAGAAAGTTACTTCTTTTCTGAAAATTGTGTTATGGGAACATGGGAAATATACTTTTAAAGCATATTTTCAAAAAATGATATGCTATAATTGAATTTCTATTTTCCTTTCCTTTCCTCCACCATTTCAAGATGATTTGATGTGTACTGTGACAATTCATATTTCTGCATTATGACCTTCTTTAGAAAAGATAGAGTTAAAGAACTGACAGTTGGAATGTTCCCAGTTGAAATATGTTGGAAAGCATCCATTGGACAATTGCCTTCAGGAAAAAAAAAACCAGTTTGGCTAACAGGAAAAATGTGTTACCAGTTGAATTGCTCTGAATAGGTAACTTGCAACGTGTGTGTTTTTTCTTTGTATGTAGGTTTATTACCCGCCCTGATGTCAGACAAAAAAGAATGGCAGACTTCCTGGATTGGACCCTTTCAACATTATCTAAATCATCTTTTCAGACCATTGTGGGGACTATTGTAATGGATGGCATGCTTCAAGCCCTGGTAAACAATTGTTTTCAAAGATAATCCCATTTTTTTTTAAATGCTATTTTTAACTGTGTCAACTCCCTTAATTGTTGGAAGTATTTTCAAATTATATGTGGCTGCCAGGACACAGAACAAAATTCCTCTGCTACTCTTAGTTGCATCGGAGAAGGCTTCAGCATATGTGGCAAGGGAAATCTGCAAAGTTCTCTACCTTGTATAATGATGAAAAATATTGGAGCTCTTTGGGCCCGTATGTGTCAGACGCAAACAATCAGATCCACACTCAAAGAATTCAATTAGCTATTTATAGTATGTGCAAGGCTATAATACAGGAATCCTCTTAGACTGGTGGTTTGCACCTGAATCAGACTAGCTAATGCTCAACAGCCTTCAAGGGCAGTCAGACTTCAACCTCTTATGCTTGTGTAGGGATTCCAGACTAACTCCTTATTTGACTCCACCCCCTAGCTCGACCAGTCACTCTCCAGCAGTATAAGATGCAACATCCCTAAAGAATGTTTATTTTTGTTGCAAAAGTAAAACAAGACAAAGGATTGCATGTATCAACTAACAAAGAGGTTTAGATAATGATAATCATTCATGGACATTATTAGTCACTTATTTAGTTTTGAATGTGACACTATTTACAAACCAGCTGAGGTAAATAGTTAGACATCTCAATATCACATACATTGATCACTAGTCTGAGAATGAGATGTATTCCTATGTGCTCCCTCTTTCCTGCAGTATGTAGCTTTCACACTTCTAATTTGGCTTATTCAACTACTAACCTATAACAACTGAACTGAGAGACTAGTTTATGTGCTACTTATAAATCTTGGATTATTAATATCTTTTTATATATTGGCATAAACCTGTGAAATTTTTATGGCCAGCTGCCTCATATGTGTAGTCATCACATCCATTTTGTGTGTATTATAATGGATTCAGTGATGAAGAAGATGGTTAAAAAACAATATTCTTCTATTCATCCTTTGCTTTGTTCATTATTAAAACCATTGACTTATTGTGTTCTTTTACAAATAGGAACAAATTACAGCCATTAAGTAGCTACAGAAAGAGGTATTAGAGTAGGGAGCTTTGTCTGCTTATGATGTGCTAGTATACTGGGGCATATCTCAACAGGTAGGATCTCAGATTGAAGTACAAATGTTTAGTTTCTAAACTCAAGGGTAGAAAGTAAGAACAAAGTCTTACCTGCTCCATCCTTCAACTGTAGAAACCTCCTGTGATTATGTGAAATTGTAGTATTAGTGAAACTAATTTTCCTATTAGTAGAAAGAATACTCACTTAGGTGCTTTTCTTTGTTCTTTAAAAGAAGAAGAAAAAGAAACATGTTATATTTCATGTTGGCAAAGTTTAAGAGTTAAAAGTTTTCCTCATCTGCTTAACAAAGCCTGTTGCTGCTTGATGAAACTTGTAAGATATATATTACTTTAATATTAGTCATATCTTCTTTGTTCTATGTGGTTTTATTCCACCTGTTATTAGAGCATGTTAAGTTAAACAGGTGAAAACTGAACAAGTTGAATCGAAACTTGAATGAGATGTAATTTTCTTGAAACTAGAGACTTGCTCATAAAGATATTTCCCTTTCTTTACAGGAATGGCTCAAGTATTGAGCAATTTTATTGATTTGGTAGCTCATTTAACTTATGTTTCCTTTGGAAAAAAATGGCGTTTTGAGGGTGTTCAATATTTTTTCCTTTCATGATTAAAGGTTATATTATAAGCAATGGGCAGCTGGTATTGCAGTCAGTATTAGAAAAATATTTTAGAAAAAATAAACAACTTATAAATATAAATCAAATGAATTTTGATTACTATATTGAACTAACATTTATATAATTGTATAATTTTACATTAGTTATCTTTTCATAGATAACAGTGTTTGGCTTACTAGGCTAATTTTGAATGAAACTCAAAATTGTTTTAAGTAGAATATTAATCTGGCTCTTGCATTTTTAAGGTCCCAATTTTTGTGGCTTTAAAATGTTAAATGGTAATAGCAACTAAGGTTTGCTTGATGTTTTGGCCATCCTTTTGGATCTTTCCTGGTCTGTTCTTCTCAATTGCAACAAAATTGATTTGTGATCCCAGCATGCTTTGCACAAGTATAGATAATAGGCAATGGCATAACTAACATAGTCCAACCTCAGTTCAACCTTGGGATATCTGAGAAGGAAACAGAAATTAGTGGTCTGCATTAAAATAATGGGAAAATAAATATTTAGAAATTTCTTTTTTAAAAAAGAAAGCAACAATTGTCTTCATTTGTCCATGAAGTTATTGATATTTTAGTGTAAGTAGTAGATGGAAAAAATACTCCTCTCTCAAAAGTTCACATTTTCCCTCAAAGTATTTTTTTCCAGTACCATTTAGAATGATTGTGGAATAAAGGTAATTGTTAGAGAATAAGAGGAAGGTGACATTGAAGCTGAAGAAAAAGTGATTTGTTTAAGATTACCCTGTGAGTTGAAGTTCAGTAGTGGTTTTGTTATCAGGTCAGTTGAAAATATTTGAGATCTTAAAATATAGATTGCCATATGTATAATGGCTTGACAGTACTGGATTAAATATATAATTATTTGCATGAAGGAGGTTTTGAATAATAAATGTCCTGGGCCAGATGTCACATAGTAATTTCACATTTCAGAGTTTAGCTGATCCTTAATGTTTGAAGTAAAAAATAGTTTTAACATATACAGTATGAAAGGTGATTGAAATTGACAGTGAAATAGTATACAAAAATGGAACTGGGTATTATATAAGAAATTGATCTTATTAAAATATATAATGGTCAAATGCATTATAACGATATAATTTCAGAAAATCAATTTGCTGAGCTATTTAGGCAGTACTTTTATATCCAAGTGATTCATCCTTAGCTAAAATTTGTGAACTCTTAGGGATTGTTTATATTTCTTTCTGCTGTGGATCTGCATATTTCAAATTTGACATCATTGTGCTTATGTGAGTTTTCTTCAATACCTTACAAGATGTATAACAGGGATCAAGATATCTGTGACATTCCAAATGTTAAGCTGAAATTCAAAACAGCTCCAGCTGGGCTAGCCAGGGAAATTCAGCAAATTGGAAGTCTCTGCTTTCCAATCCTGATTTTTTTAAAAAAAATCATTTCACTGAGTATCCATGTTTATTTGTACAGTTGATTACAGAAACTACCAGCAAAGCTGGTTCTTACCCAGGGGTGGGTTCCAACTTACCTCGCTGCCGGTTCGCTCCCTCCCGCGCCGCGTGGGCGCGCGTTGTGGGGCGCTTGCATGCGCAGTTACAACCCCCCCCCCAAAAAAAACAAAGCCGAAAAAAAGATGGCGACCACATGCACAGTGCCGGAAGTCGCCTTCTGCGCATGCTCAGAAGGAAAAAAAAATTCAAAAAAAAAATCAAAAAAAAAAATAAAATAAAAAAAATTCAAAAAAAAAAAAAAGATGGCGGCCCCCATTCTAAAACATCATCATGACGTCACCAGCAGGTCGCTACTGGTTTGGGCGAACCGGTCCGAAACGGGAGGAACCCACCCCTGTTCTTACCTCATGGAATTAAACTACCAATGCATCAAATGAATACAAGATGTCCTATTTTGATCGTTACATGTTTTCTTAGTGAGGACAAGAGATTTGAGTATATAAACATCAGAATCGCTCCATAAATATTTCTTCCTGAATTAGTTGTGGCAAGATTGTATTTTACTGTTCAATTTATCTTTTAAGGCAAGCTGCTAAATACTGACAGTTCTTGTTGAAACATGCACTGTGTGTTTCACAACATGATTCCACTTATGGGCTTGTTCTTCTGCACCTGTTGATAGGACACCTGTTGTGAAAGAATGTATTACTAACAGGTAGCACAACTTTTATCTCTTTCAAGTACAGGTTTCAGATATGTCATGTCTGCGTTATAATTAAAAGGCAGTGTATGCTCTATATATGTTTACTGGTGATGCCTGCCTTCATTAACTATATCAGTGATTCACAACTGCCTGGTGGGTGGGTGCTTATCATAGGACAGATTTTAAAAACACCAAACCAAACTCCAGACTGCAGTAAGGGAGGGAAATGTTAAATTCTTACTTTACTCCCAGTCTTTTATATATGCATGTTCGTTGTATGAATGTTAGAAGATGAGTTTTGATATTATGTATTCTGTGTATGAGATTTTGATGTAGATGCTTTGTTTACGTAAGTGTGTGTGTGTGTGTGTGTGTGTGTGTGTGTGTGTGTGTGTGTGTGTGTGTATGT
>QLTV01002664.1:1950660-1962008 GCA_003457575.1 Thermophis baileyi
CTCTTCTCCAGTGAGTCCTTCCTTCTCATTAGGTGGCCAAAGTATTTGAGTTTCATCTTCAGGATCTGGCCTTCTAAAGAGCAGTCAGGGTTGATCTCCTCTAGGACCGACCGGTTGGATCGCCTTGAAGTCCAAGGGACTCGCAGGAGTCTTCTCCAACACCACAGTTCGAAAGCATCAATTCTTTGGCGCTCAGCCTTCCTGGTGGCCCAACTCTCACAGTCGTACATTATTTCTCGGAAAACCATTTAATGGAAAGAAGGACTGTAGAAATATGAGTAATATATCTCATTATGCCCAGTATTTATTTTTCTCCCAGTCCTATTGTTCAACGCTAGCCCTGCCCAATTTTTGCAAATGAAACACCAACACACTCCAAAGGTCATTTTGCTCCCTGGGCATGTAGGATGGGATTAAAAAGTTAGATTTGTTGCTCTAATACATGGGCACGTGCCTGCCCTTCAAACAACTGTTTACTGTAGAGCTTTTGTGTTAAATCATCCTGGAAACCTGTTTGCAATTTTTGCATGATGAAGAAAGCAACATGAATGCTGGCATTTTGTGTAGTGTTTTCTGCAATGACTTCGTGAAAAGTGTTTCTAGGAAAATAGGCTTACTTACCATTATATATATATTGTTGTTGTTAGTTGCGAAGTCGTGTTCGACCCATCGCGACCCCATGGACAATGTTCCTCCAGGCCTTCCTGTTTTCTACCATGCTCTGGAGTCCATTTAAGCTCACGCCTACTGCTTCAGTGACTCCATATATATAATGGCTTTTATATCCAAGGATTTATGTCTAAGAAATAATTTCAAAGATGATAAATCAATACGGTTTTTTTTTAATACAGAGATTCTGAAGCTGGTTTTAAGTTGCCCTGTGTCCTCATTGGATTTGGTTAAGCAGATGTTAAATTGCACCAGTCTAGGGTTGCAAATAGTAGCCATAATTATTTTGAGTTGATGTATATTGTGCAAGATCCTTGGGTGTAACTACAAATGTGCAGGTTTGGGTGGACATCAGTTATTGTGTTTCATAGCATAGTCATGAGATTTACATTTAATTATAGTTTAACTAGATAAAATAAGAGAAGATGGTTAAGTAACTCAAATAGGACAATATGTTGTGAATTCAGATTGCATCTTGCCCCTTAGGAGTATAAAATAAAATCTAAGAAATTATAATAATAATATAATCCCCCATTGAGGCATTATCTTGATGTGGTTGTGGGGCTTGTATGCTCTGAAGAAGATGAGATCTATGCCAATGATTCATCCATACTTGACAGATCTTGTCAGAGGAGCCAGATGAAGAGTGTCTCTCCCATAAATAATATGGTGAGACGTAACTTACAGAAACCTATATTGGATTTGTTGTTGCTCAATTCAATGAGGACAATGCACAAGGTGTTTGGAGTTCCTGGACATCTGGTGACATGTGAGCTATAGGACTCAGGACTGTTGGCTAAACAAATAGCGTAAGCAGCCTGCAGGACTACTGAAGGAAAAGTTACTTACCCATTGCAAATATACAAAAAGTAAAAGCAAAGATATAGTGATTTTCTATTATAAATCATGTCTAGTGAGAAGAGAACATCTGAAAATAATACACCAGTTTTGGAAAGAACAACACCCAGAATCAGAAATAACAGAACAAAGGCTACAAGATCAGCTACGATTTATAATATGAAATAAAGAATATACCAAAGCAGAATTGGAAGAACTGCAAAGATCTAACCAGGGCAAAGAAATCAAAGTCTTGCCAGAGGAATCCCAAACAATAGAGATAATCCAGGTGGAATTGGTAGCATAGAAATCAGCATCGTTTTTGAACAGTTTTCATTCCCAAACTGGGTACTCTCTCTTTTGCCTTCTCCTCACAAAGAGCAAAGCCCTCTAACAAGAGCAATTGAAACAAACTGAGCATCTAGAACAGCACAAAAGCAATAGAATAAGGCTGCCAGCACTGAAGCTTGTTACAAAAAATGGCTAGCACATTTTAAAAGATACCAGTACTGTAGTTTATCAAATATATGCACTAGCCTGCTGCAAGAAATAAACCAACTGATGTACAGCACAGCTACAGTTATTATTCAAGATCTTGGATACAAAATCAACATTTTTAAAAAAAAAAATCCCAATCAGTGAATTGCCAAAATGGAGGATCAGGTTGGGAAATAAGACCAGCGTGTTAAGATCAGATGCAAGCTAGCTAGAAGAGAGAAATAAAAGAAGCTGAAGAACAAGAAGATCAAAGAATACCTGACTAAGAAATATCACCTAGAGACAAGGAAGATCAAGGAAGCACTGGAAAAAATAAAACTGCAAATAAGGCTGAACTTCCAATTTCAGCTGAATCAGAAACATTTCTACCAATCAATCAATGGAAAGATTAGAATGAATCAGTTAACACCTGAGAAAGAAACAGTGCAGTTCTGGGTGCAGCTATGGGATAAACCAAAGAAATACAACAAAAATGCAACTTGGATAAAGGAGGTGGATAAGAATAAAAAAGAAACTAAAATGAAAGAGCTTGTAATCAATAGTAAAAAAAAAAAAGGTGGCGAAAAGGGCAAGTAAGATCAAGAACTGGTCAGCATTAAGTGAATAGGAACTGCTTGGCTTTTGATTGAAATTTCTGACTGGCCTGCATCCATTCATTGCCAAGCACTGTAACATCATACTACAAGGAGGTGAAATTTAAGATTGGTTAACAACTGGCAAAAAACCCCTGATAATGAAAGATCCACCAAAAGGAGTGGCATAAGGCAAATACAAGCCAATTACCTGTTTACCAAACCTTTCAGATTGCTAACTGGTATGGTAGCTGATGCAGTCCAACAGCATCTAGCTGAAAACAAGCTATTTCCATTTGAGCAGAAAGAAAACTGCCCAAACAGCAGAGGAACAAAAAATCAGATCCTAATTGACAAGATGATACTGGAAAACTGCAAGAGAAGGAAGATCAATTTGAACATGGCTTGGATTGATGACAAGGAGGCATTCTACTCCCTGTCACATGATGGAATAATCAAGTGCCTACAAATAACGGCAATCAGTAGAAACATCAGAAGCTTTGTGCAAAGATCAGTGACACAGTGGAAGCTACAGTTGCTGGTCAGTGCTAATAGACTGGGAGAGGTTAACTTCAAGATGGGAATCTTTCAAGGAAACTCAGTATTACCACTACCCTTAGTCATTACATTGATTCCTCTGTCAGCAATACTGAATAAGACAGCCATGGCTCTCGAACATCAGAACCATATGCCAGGTTACGTATGCCAGGCTATTGCACCTCCTTTAAATAGATGATCTGAAGCTGTATGGAAAAATACCATCTGACATGTAATCACTGCTCAATACTGTCCAAATATATAGCCAAGTTATTGCAGTGGAGTTTGGGGTGGATAAATGTGCCCCTGTTAAAATTAATGGGGGGGGGGAGAATAGCGAAAACTGAGGAAATCAAGATGCCCTAAAGAAATAACATCAAGAGTTTGTAGGAAGATCATTACAAATCCCTAGCCATCCTTCAGGCTGACAAAAATGAAGCAGTCAAGAAGAGCATTACAGGTAGTCCTCAACTTATGACCTTTTGTTCAGCAACTGTTCAAAGTTACAACGGTGCTGGCACTTATGCCTAAAGTTACACTACTGCAGCACCCCCCCTCCCCACGGTCATGTGATTGTATGATCTGGGCATTTGCACTTACAACAAATGCACAGTGATCATGTAATCACTAGTGGCAGTCTTCTCTGCCGGCTTCCCCAGAAAGAAGCCAGCAGAGTTCTTGACAATTGCTATCCCTCCTCCCTTCCCTCTGCTCTTGGATGGTACAGAACCTAAAAGCTGGGTGGGCACATTTCCGAGTGGGGACAATCCCATCACAGACCCAATCAGATCTTGGTAAGACATACCAGCTTGGCTCCGTCCTCCAGGATATGATACTGGATGAGATTAGCTTTATTATGTACAAACCTGGCATTCATAAGCAACAGCTGAAGTCCAGGGCCATCAGGGATCTAATTGCCAGGCCAGAGTGGGATCTCTTTCAAGGACTCGGGCCAATGTCCCCATGTGAGGTACCCTTGGATTTCTGATCTCTCACAGGGAGATAAGGTAGAGATGGCCCTGCTTTCCCCCTCAGCTTCCCCACCCCAGCCCTCTCAGATATGTTTCCTTTACAGGCCTTGCGGGCATATCCACCCTCTCTCTTGACAATTCTTCTATAACTCATCCCAACTCACCAAGAAATCAAATCATCCCTAACCCCACTTGCCTCAAGGTACTTGGCAGTCCAAGCCCCTTGGGGAAAAGAAGAGAAAAGAAAGAAAAAAACACACACCTAAAAGTTCCACCCAGTCCCTCCTTAACCCTCCTGAACAGAGCTGGCACCCTAATTATGATGCAGGCTGAAAGGCCCAGGGCAGCCAGATCCACAAGGCCAACATCGTGGTGGTGGTGGTGGTGAATGCAAAAGACCAAAGTCCACCAAGTCTGTGAAGAAGATATAGAATGTTAAGATCCCATTCATTGTTTTCTTTGAACATTTGTATCCTATTGCAAAGTAGCTTGCGTTCCATTTTGAAGAGCTTTATATAATGTATAATGTATTCTCCTCTTTCTTTTTTATTTTATGAATTAGAACATAGGGGTTTCTTGTTCTCGCATCCTAGAGTAGCTTTACTGATAACCTCTGTGTTGAACATTAGTTATGCCCAACTTCGTGTTGTTTCCTGTGTTCACCTTCTTTTTATATAGAAGAGGTGAATTGCAAAATCATGCAAAACCAGTAGAATTCTAAATTCTGTACTAATAGGGAGACATTAAACTAAGTAATACATAATAATAAGTATTTGAATAAATATTCAATTTCATATATGGTGGATTCATGGTATATTGAGGAAGAGGTAATCCAATAGTAAATTGGCTAGGAGGATCTCATCATATGGGCTGGTACCATAGTAGTATATTCATTTATGTAATCATCCAGAAGACCAGTAGAGTATGAATAATTAATGTAGTCCACAAAATGTTTCTGTTTGTTTCATGTTTATTTATAGAATGTTAGTTCCAATTTTAATGACCACCAGTGATTTGATTCCTATTCTACTCTACCCTTCCCTGCAAGCTGATCCTCTCCTCTCTCTCCTCTCCTCTCCTCTCCTCTCCTCTCCTCTACTCTACTCTACTCTACTCTACTCTACTCTACTCTACTCTACTCCACTCTACCCTACTCTAATCTACTCTACTCTACTCTCCTCTACTCTACTCTCGCCTCCCCCCCTCCCTCCTCTCCTCCCCTCTCCTCTCCTCTCCTCTCCTCTCCTCTCCTCTCCTCGCCTCTCCTCTCCTCCTCTGTATCAACTGCTTTTGTCCCACTCTTTCTTTTCTAATCTTCTTATAAGGATGTATTCCGTTAACTCTTTAGTTGCGTTCCATTACAACACTTACCTACAATTTTATCATCTTAAATTTTATTTTATTATTTCAATGGATGTTCCTGATTTCAATCTATAATTACATCCAGTACACCGCAAATTACTGGCTCTGGCTCTCAAGTTTTAAACTTTAAGCAAAGAAACCTTTGTTTTCTATATTGTGCAAGTTTTTGCATTTGAGGTTATAACTATTCTTGGTTGATATAACCATCTTTAAATATCAGCCTGACCCCTTATTTAGCCTTCCAGAAGCTTAATGTGATCATGCACACATGTTACAATTATGTATTCTGGTTAAGATTAATATAATATGACAGAGAAAATCTTGGAACATTACTTCTTGATGCTAATATTTCAAAAATGTAGTTAATATTTGTATTTCATTTGTTCACTAACATATTTTTCTTTTTCTTTTCTTAGGCACAACTTTTCAAACATGGCAAAAGGGAAGATTGTTTACCATATGGTAAGACTCTTCATGGTACCATAAACATAAAGAGCAAAACATGAGCATGATACAAATTTTTGGTGGTTATAGTTTGAAGCTTTTGTGCTTCTCTTGACCCGCCTGTTTAAAATCAGTGACTGGGATCCTGAGAACCACAGTTAGAAATAAGCTTATGCAAGGGAGATTTCTTATCTCCCCCTTCCCTCTGTATCTTCAAAACCTTCTGTGGAAAGTAGAACATCTTAAATAGTATGGCATGCAGTGCAAAAGGAATTAACTAATATTTGGTAGAGGTATATGGTACAAGGGCCCCAAACAGGAACTGTATTTACCAGTCATTTGTGCCTTCTCCTAAACTTTTAGAAGGTTACTGTAATCATCTGAAAATAATTTGCATATTAATACAGGATGTCTAAGGCAGAGCTCATTTAGAGATCAAATTTGAGAACTCAGTCTGGTAGAAAGACAAGTATGGATAAAATATTTATTTATTTATTTATTTATTTCTATTTATTTCTATTAATTAATTAATTAATTAAAAATAAAAAAAAATCTTACCTGCATCCTCCATGACTGAAGATTGACTTTGGGATGGATACAAGTTAGGTGGAAGGGTATTGTGGTGCCCCTTTCTATAGGAATGGGTGACTTGAACAGAGCTCAGCAGTGCTGATGATTTATATTGGAATGTCAAAGGAACGCCTCACCCTTAAGAATCAGTCCTACATATCCTTTCCTGTAGGACTATTCAGATATCAAAGATAATTATTTTTCCTTCATTTTCTGTCGGTTTATAATATATACAGTTTTTAGATTAAAACACAGTCTGAAGCCTAAGGTGATTTCTTAAAGTAAATACTTTGTATGTTGAATAATCTCTCCCTCACTATCCAGTTAAGCAAGCGTTCCCAAATCTTTTGGCCTTTTGTGTACATCATCTGAATGCTACTGCAGATGGCCTTCTGAGATGCTCATTAAGAAAATAGCCGAGCAATATAAGCAATTGGAATGCACCAATTTACCAGAATTTGTGGGCTGTAGCGGGAATCCATCTTCTACTCTTTTAACTTTTAACTTTGTTTCTATGCAGGAAGCATACTTAGAAATGTACATAATAACTCTCTAGCTTTGGTGTTATTTGAGACTCAAACGTGGTCTCAAAGAAGATTGACATTTCACTATGTATGCTGACTTCCTCTTAATAGTTAATAAAAAAGAAGGTGGGCAGGAAATCTTTTGAACTCATTGTATAACTCCAAGCTATGAACATCCTGAAGTGTACTATAATGTTAGATTATAGTCATAAGTTTATCAATAAATAGGAAAATGTGAGTCTAGGTAATTAACTAAAAAGTACATTTGGGTATATCTGCTATAAAACGTGGATTCATTTGAAATTCTAGGCTGCTTAAGGCAATAGGTTTTCTGGAAAATGTTGCCTAAATGTTTTATTTTATAATGTGCACTGATACTTTCCCCTAATAAATCAAGTTTGTCTTAGCAGGGGGGGGGGTGGGGACTAGAATTATTTTATAATGTGCACTGATACTTTCCCCTAATAAATCAAGTTTGTCTTAGCAGGGGGGGGGGAGGGGACTATAGAACTGAGACCAAATACTTAACTTCAGTGCAGTGTAAAATGTCTTGTGTGTCAGAACTATTCCCCCCGCACACACAAATAACTTATTGTTTGTATTGGTATTAAAAGCTGAGTGTATGTTTCAGTCTTCTGCTGAAAATATTTTAATACGTGTTTCATATGCATTATATAGTGGACAAAAGTGGATATATTTATTGATAGAGAAATGTATTCATTATAGCTTCTACTGTGCTCGAATGTCTTGATAACTGCAAGCTCTTTGAAAGTAACCAAACGATTCTTCGCAAGCTGGGAGTGAAACTTGTTCAGCGACTTGGTCTGACATTTCTTAAACCAAAGGTGGCAAAGTGGAGGTTTGTTCTTTTCATAATCATGTTGTTACTTGCCTTCTTTCCTTTTATTAGGCTAATCTGAGTTGTAAGATCTATCATTAATAGGAGTAGATAAGTAATAAATCATCTCTCATTCATTTGATGACAAGAAGTTCTGGTTTAGCAATGTTTGTGTAGGAACTTTGGCATTCCATAGGTATAAGCAACTTCTTCCTCTATAATTTTAATTTACATTATTACTTTACATTTTCTACAGTTTATTTTACAGTTAAATGGTCCTTTCAAAGTTAAATTTAGAACTATGGAGAAAAACAAATCCTAGCAGGGGTATTGTTTTAAAAAGTTTACATAAAGCTGTGATGCCTCTTCCTTTTCTTCTATCATATTTCCCTTTGCCTCCTTGAATTAAAGTACCAGTACTGAAAAACATAATTAGGCTGTTAAAAAAATTTCCTCCCACTAAAATACACATTGTAACATTAGGAGTAGCAAGAATAAAGGGCATGTAGGTGTGGGTGTAGCTGACGGGTCTGCCATCACTGTCCACTACCCTGCCCCTTGGCTCCACCCCTCAGCCCTGGGAGCTCAGCTTGGTCCTGGGGATTTGGTCCTTACCTGTCAGTTTTTCGGGACCATACAAGAACAGTCAGTGTTTCTTGACCTCGGGCTGAAAGAATGAACAAGTACTTTGAACTAATATGGATTATGTTACTAAAGCATATTAAACATTAGGCAGTTTGCTCGAGGAATAATAAAAAAAAATGTATTTCCTAAGTTATAAACTATGTTCACAAAGCTTGAGCTTAGATTGCACATTTTATATATTTAAATATATTCATATTTAAATATAAATATTTACATTCTATTTAATTAATGCATGATAATTTACAGGTATTTTATTGATGAAATTGCCTCTAGATCAGGGGTGTCAAACTCAAGGCCCGGGGGCCAGATCCGGCCCATGAGGTGTTTAGATCTGGCCCGTGGGGCTGACCTGGAAACAGTGAAGGACTGGCCTACGGTGCCTCTGCCAGTGAAAATGGAGCTCGGGAGGGCTGCATGCGGCTCTCCCGAGCTCAGTTTTTGCGGGCAGAGGGTTGCAGGAGGCAGTCGTAACCGAAAACACAGCTTGTAAGGGCCGCATGCGGCTCTCCTGAGCTCCATTTTTGCTGGCAGAAGGTTGCAGGAGGCCATCGCAGCTGAAAATGGAGCTTGGGAGCCCATTTTTGCTGGCAGAGTGCTCGGGCCACCACAGGCACTCCCAACGTGTGATGTCAAGCTGGTCACTCCTACCCTGGCCACGCCCACATCGGCTCCCCAAGGTCAAACACAACCCTGATGTGGCCCTCAATGAAATCGAGTTTGACACCCCTGCTCTAGATAACGCTGTGTGACATTTAAATAGCAAAATGTCAGCACAAATTTTCCTCACAAATTATTTCACCAGAGACAGAATATTTTACATTTATTTTTAAAATCTACTTCATGGGTATTTTGAAGATAATGTGCTTGCTCTCTGCTAAAAATATAACCATGGTGAAACTGCCTTTCCAGGTATCAACGGGGATTCCGATCTTTAGCTGCAAATCTACAGTTATCTGGTGGAGGTCTCATTCCGCAGAAAACAGAAAATGTAACAGTTAACACAGGAGAGGAGGAGGAAGAGGAGGAATACGACATTCCAGGAGAGGTTGAAAATGTTATAGGTATGTTTGATCAAAACAATGTAAGATCTGATATCCTGACCAATGTGGTTTATGAATGTGATTTATTGATTTATATACAATTCCTTATGTTATCTGGTAGGAAAGAATATAAATAGTGTTATGTTATTTGTTTCATAGTTTTAAAAAATAATATTATTTATATCTGGGCATCATACTTTCAATTCTTCCTCTTAGCTTTCTTGGCTAAGGCGGGACTAAAACTCACAGTCTCCCACTTTCCACCTGGTGCCTTAACCACTAGACCAAACTGACTCTATGTTATTGAAGTTGTTATTATTAATTTGATTTGTATCTAAATTAAAGGTAGCTAACAATATTTTGTGCATGCTATTGTACTGATGTTATTTGTGTTTTTTGGTTATTGTTCTTGACATTGTTTTGAATTATGAGTCCCTCCCTTTCATGCCCTATTTTGACTTTTCCTGCTTGATTAATTTAATCTTATTTTTAAAGAAGTGTTTAGACTTCTTTGTGCCAGATCCAGTAAAACAAACAAAGAAACAAACAAACAAAGAAACAAACAAACATGATTTTTCTTTACAAAATCATGTTTAGGAACAAATCACTATCCTTATCACTCCAGTAAGATTTGGAGATGTATCCTAACAAAGCTAGAAATGATGACGTGCCAAGAGAAAGACAATGTTTGGTTGCCTTGAGTTCATGTTATGATTTTAAAAACATTTTTTCACAGAGCAGTTGTTGATTGGATTAAAAGACAAAGATACTATTGTGAGATGGTCTGCAGCAAAAGGGTATGTTTTATTGAGTTAAACTGATTTACACAATTTAATCTGTAAATATTGGTAACTAGAATGATATGGAACACAGTGCTATTAAATGTTCTTTTTAATATAGCAAAACACAAGGCCTTGCTTATGGATTCATTTGATCTTTGTTGCAATATTTACCTTTTTCATGTTTGGATTATATTCTAAATTATGATGTCTTTTCCTATGCTTTATTTATTTAGTATTATTTAGTATTTCCTATTTTAAAAATACTGAGACCATTTTCAGTAGTTATATTTATAGCCATAGCCAATTTCATTAGTTATAAAAATACATACCGGTAGTAATAAATAAACAAATAAATTCATGTCTCAAACACTGGGAAGCAATTACCGTGTTTCCCCGAAAATAAGACAGGGGCTTATATTTTTTTGACCCCCCAAATATGGCCTCGGCCTTATTATCGGGGGGGGGCTTATTATTTTGGGGGTGCAGTAGGCGGCGAGCGTGGGTCTGCATGTCCCATCGCCGCTGCCTCGCCTCCCCTCCCCTCCCTGCCGCCACCGCCTCGTGGAGCAGGACTCAGTAAGGCTTGTTGTGCCGTTGCATGCACGAACTGCAGGACTGCCGCAAACTTCATCATACTGGCACAGCTGGGGTCCTTCTGCCGTTGGTGCATGCAACGGCACAACAGGCCTTGCAGAGTCCTGCTCCACGAGGCAGCGGCGGTGGCGGGACGAGTCTCACAGAGACTCATTTCTGGCAGGTGGAACATGTTGGGCCGTGAGACGCACGTCCTACCTGGGACTTGTAGCTCCGTCACGTTCCTTGGCGTTGTGTCCAGAGAAGCCCATGGTAAAAGAAACCTTCTCGCGAGTTCAATCAAACTTCTCGAACTCGCGAGAAGTTTTCTTTTACAATGAGCTTCTCTGGACACAATGCCGAGAACGTGACGGAGCTACAAGTTTCAGGTAGGACGTGCGTCTCGCGGTTGGGCGCAATTTGGGAGTGGCGGGGCGGGGCGGGCCGCGAGACGTGCGTCCTACCTGGGACTTGTACCTCCGTTGC
>QLTV01002664.1:1964646-1989489 GCA_003457575.1 Thermophis baileyi
CACAGGGCTTTTCGGGACATGCGTTGAAATAACCCCCCCCCCCCCAAAATAAGCCCCCCCTTACTTTCCGGGGGAAAGGGGGGGGCATGCCGGGAGGCGCTCTTTTTGCGGCGGGCACTTTTTTGGCCGGGAGAGCGAGAGCAAGCGAGAGGTGGGTGCACGCACACCCCACGAGACTGGCTCGGCTCCTCTGGGCTCTGCCTCTTCCAGTGTTTTCAAACGCTCTCCTGCCTCCGAGGAAGATAAGGGGAGCCTTGATGCCTGCCTCGCCGCCCCATCGCATGCAGGAGCGCTTCAAATCGCTGGCAGAGGCAGAGCCCAGAGGAGCCGAGTAGTCTCGTGGGGTGTGCGTGCCCTCGACTCTCACTTGCTCTCGCTCTCCCGGCCAAAAAAGTGCCCGCAGCAAAAAGAGCGCCTCCCGGCATGCCCCCCCTTTCCCCCCCGGAAAGTAATGGGGGGGCTTCTTTTCGGTTGGTGGCTTATTTCAACGCATGTCCCGAAAAGCCCTGTTGGGCTTATTATCGGGACATGTCTTATTTTCGGGGAAACACGGTACATTGAGATGCACGTTCTTTATTGTAATTCGTTTGATTGCTGTGAGCTGCCCATAATGGTTGAGAATTGGATGATTTACAAGTTTAATAAATTATTATTATGAGCCTTTGTTTAGTGTTGAATAACAATCTCTCTATATATTTAAATGAAAATGGACTGTATTTATACATGCTTTTTCTTCATTTGGTGGCAAAGATTTCCAAAGCAATAAACAATGCATATCTAAAAAACATTTACTTCTTCATATTTCTGAATCCAGAAATAAAATAAGAACACTTATGACAGCAAATAATGTAAGGATTTACTGGGGCCTGATATGTGTCTTGCCTTCTTCTTCTAAATGGATCAGAGACCGTAGCATAGGAACATATCAGAAATGTATTTATAGGAGTTTGATCTGGTAATGGGAGAATTAAATGTTACAGGTTATCTACTTTGGCATGCCTGTGCTATAGAGAATGCAGATACAAAATCTGAACTATTTAATCTTGAGTTGAAATTAAATTTCAACTTAAGTTGAAATTAAATTTGTAGGATCAATATATATTACAGAATTATAGATTTGAGTTTCAAAATTACAAAGCTCAGATTTCAGGAGCATAGCTATCTTTATGAAGAACATGGCAAACATAGACTGTTGAAAGTCTTAATGAAGTGCTGTTGCTTTTTTCAGGATTGGCAGGTTGACTGGAAGGCTGCCAAAAGAGTTAGCTGATGATGTTGTTGGGTCTGTATTAGAATGCTTCAGGTAATACTTTGCATTCAGTTTTTTTCAGAAATGAAATTTTATCTATAAAACATTTATCAAGCAGAAGCATAGAAGTTATATTCCAAAATGGAAATATATTTTTAAAAGCTCAACTCGTATCGCAGTATCTAATTAAATGATTTGATTTGATGCCTACATATAGAAGTAAGAAAGAGTCTACAGTTTTAGTCTTTCATCTAACAAAATGCTACCATAGAATGAGGAAATGTGCAAAATAAAGATGAATGGTATCTCCAAATTTAGATTGGAAGAGTTATGCTCCACGGGGTTAGCAAATATGTTATAAAGAAAATAATTCTCCAAAATGTTGCCCATTTGATGCTTGAAAGTCTTCATTTCCCCTTTATCATATCACAATCTAAATGGTGTTTTGTTTTTGTTTTTTTGACAAACAGCACAGACCAACAATTCATTGCTAGAAATGAGATACAGATTTCATCTTCAAATGCTCTGTAATTCTTATCACCATTCCCTGTACCTGGAAAATCCACAATTTTTGATAGATAACCTGTTTTTCCTTAATTGAGAAACAGGTTGATGTTCTGAACACACCAAAATATTAAATCATATTTACATGTTGGTTTAATATCTTGGTTTATTCTAAAACTGATACTTATTTTTAGTATGCTTTTGATTTGAATCTTATTTTTTTCCTGTTAAAATTGGTTATAATGTTTCAGATTACAATCTCAATCTGTGTGGTTTGGTTTTTTTGGGGTTGTTTTTTTTTGAGGACTAAATGGTTTCAGATTCTTATAGTGTCAGTTTTCTATAGAGATTTAGTTCTCAAACTTTGTGTTATTATGCCAGGGCACCTTAGGAAATTCACATGGATGCCACAGGATTGCAAATTACTAGCTTGAGGTAGTTCATGGTTTAGACCTAGGGTTGTGAAAAAAATTGTCAAGACATTAAGGGCACCATGAAGTGCCAAAGTTTGGGAACCTCTGCTATTGAGCATAGAAAGATAATTGTTTTAATAAATAAAAAAAACCACACACTAATGTACACCAATGCAACTTGCAAAAAAGGGGAAAAGTGCAGTGTCACTTTGGGATTTTTGTTAGATTGATTCATAGTGACATATTTAAAGAAAATTTTATTTAATTTTATGTTTTGCTGCACAATTACACAGCATCATGTAAGACACTTCTTTGGCATACACTATAAAATCAGAATTATTTATTTTATTTATTTATTTTAGAAAATTTATATTGCTGCCTACTTGCACATGGTGAATCAAGGCGGCTTACACGGATATAAAAACCATATAAAAGAAATAAAAAGAATAAAAAGAAGAATAAAATAATAAATTAGTAAAATAATAACCCCCTTCCACCCCGGCGACAGCACACAAACCATTTAACAGGCTCCATCTCACTCTGGGTTCCCCAGGCCCACTGATAGAATTACGTCTTCAGCACCTTCCAAAAGAGTGTTAGAGTGGGGGCTAGAGAGTGGGGAATAATGTTCCAGAGAGAGGGAGCCACCACAGAGAAGGCCTTTCTTCTGGGTCCCGCCAGATGTATCTCCCTAGGGGATGGGATCCGCAACATTCCTTGCCTCCCCACTCTAGTGGGTCGGGTAGATGTGGCCGGGAAGAGACGATTCCTCAGATAATCTAGTCCCAAGCCATGCAGGGCTTTAAAGGTGACAACCAGCACCCTGAATTGCACCTGGAAGCAAATCGGCAATCAATGCAGTTCCCACAGGAGTGGTGATACATATGCACACCAAGGTCTGCACAAAACCATGCGGGCTGCTGCATTTTGCACCAACTGAAGCTTTCGGATGCTCTTCAGGGGCAACCCCATGTAGAGCACTTTGCAACAGTCAAGAAAAATTAAGAAAAATCATCTTAAAATCCTGTTTTCTAAAACTGCAGTTTTCAGGAAACTGATAATGCGTGGCATGGTGGATGTTTGGCACTGGCTGAATTAGGAAGAAGAGGCTTGTTACTACCTTCCCGGCTATCAGATGGTAAGTGTTTTCTAAACTGAGTTGAACCAAAAATAAAGCCCCTCAAAATAAAGTTAGATTTTGATTTGGCAGAATTATATGTTAATAATCTGAGCCAGCTTTTGGCTAAGACTGGGTAGGCAGTAGTCTAGCTTTCCAAAGCTTAGGGGGTGCCATTGCTGGCTCTCTCTGAATAATTTTAGACATGAAAAACATCTCATTAGGGGGAGGTGATACCATCAGTCACTGTAGCCTATAGCACCATATAGTTGTTTGTCTTTTCAGAGTCTGAGAGAAATTTATATCCTGGCCACCTGGATGTTCCTTTCTTATTATTTAAGATAATGACAGCACTAGTTGTCTCCTTTAGTAAAAGTTGTCAGTTACCATAATTAAATAAGAACTGCCAGTACAATCTTCATTAATCACTTATCATACATGGCCAGTTCTTCTAAAGACTTGACATTTTAATGGCTCTGGATAATGGTCATAGTATTTATACGTTCCAGTTATACCCCATGTAAATACAGGGATTCTTGAACAATGTGACTTTTCTTCAATTCTGATTAAAAGAAAAATGAGTTGCTATGATTTACACTTTCAAGGACTTCTTTGGATTTTGCAATTTTGATGATAAAAATATAACAAGAAAGAAAGATGTATTTTAGGATGAAATATACTAAAATGCATATACTTCAGTAAATTACACTTAGAAAGGTATATTTTACTGGAAAATATTCACCATATGTACATAAATAACATTTAAATACAGATCTTAGGATACATATTTGATTTTTGTGCATTTTTTAAAAAATGGAATATATACCAAACAAATACACCATTGGCATGAATCAGAAATAGAGTGATCTATTTTTTCCCAGCTAAACATTGTTACAACTGATATTTAAAAAGATACATTAAGTTGGAACTTTCTGAGGAATATTCATAATGATACTTAAGATTTATCTGTAGCCTTTGCAAGCTATTTTTTGCTACAATATAAATAATATTGTAAAAAGAGGAAAAAATACTATAACATGTGAAATGGAAAATCATTACTAACAAGTCTATGAAACATTCACTGATACCTATAAATTGTTTTCCCAATAGTGCATTTATGAAACATGTTTCTACAATAGTGCATTTAAGAAATTATCATTTAGCTTCAGTTTTACATTTAAAAACTGTTTACTTTAAAAAGATACAATTATAAGACATTTCAGTTACTTTAAAATATATATACAAGACATTTTAATATTTACATAGTTCAATTGAACAGAATAAATGAATCTGCAAAGTAAAAATAAAATTTTGGTACTGAAAAACATGTTTAGTATTTTTGTTGGATAGTGTACATATGAACTCTACTGGATATTTGGTGGAACAATATTATGTTATCCTTGTTCTCTTTCTCAAAGTGAACACTCGACTGCATTCATTTGTTCTTACTCTTTTGGTTCCTTGTTGTACTTTTGTTGCTTCTCTGTGATTGGTCCTTTTTTGTCCTTTTGCTTTTTTACAATGATTGTTCTGGGTTTCGGATGGTTCAGCGATGGAATCTGCATATTGAGAATTGATCTCTTGCTTATTTTTCTCTGCGCTCTCTTTTTGAACTGTACTTGGACTGTAGGAAGCTAATTGACAGAGAGCAACAGCTGCAGTTTGTTTCTGCTCATCACAACTCTCAATTGTCCTTGGTTCCTCCACTTCTTTTATAGGCATCACAGTAAGAGGCTTACTGAAGGAACCTTTATCTGTTTGGTTCTTAGGGTTACATATTTCTGTCCCCAAATCTTTATTTTCAGCTTTTTGAAGGTTATGATCTTTAGTTTCATATAATGAGTTCTGGAGACATACATTTACATGATAGTTGTCCTTCACTGAAAGGTTCAAAGGCATTTCCTGCAGTTCCATGCAATTCTGGTTTTCTGTTGGGAAAGTGCTTGTATACGTATGTGCATCGACTAAGTTTGCATCTGGTTTCTTGGAAAGATTAAGCGGTGAATCATCTGAATCATCTTCGGAACTGGACAAAGGATCCTCATTACTATCATTTCCATGCTGTACATTTTCCTTTTCATTAGCGATGTCACTACTGAGAGGAAAAATGGAAAATGTTATTGTGTAATTAGGCAAAATACTTAAATGGGGTAGATATTTTGAATTAGAAATGAAACAAATTGCTTGTATATAAGCTATTAGAAAAATTCTATCGTTGTTACACACAGACACACACACACCCCCATTGCGAATGCATTTGTTTACCTGGTTAATATTTTTGCACGCGTGACAGTTTTAAATCTCAGGTGACATATGAGCAATTCATACATTTTGGCTTATTTTCACGAGAAATTAAGATTACATAAAAGAAAATTATGAAGTTAATCTGTGCATCGTATATACTGAGAAATATATATTTCATTGTGATTAAGTACTATGGTTTATCAATGGGCATCTGAATGTAGCAAGGGTTTTCTGATAATTCTGTTAAAAATAAGTATATGTTCACCTTGGAGAGGCCTACTGTGTAAAGATTATTGGAAGCGAGACGTTAAAAGCACAGAATGGGAAGAGGCCATTTAGGCCATTGTTATATACTGCCTATTGTAAAAAAATTTTTTTTAATGCAGGGGTTCCCCTGAGACCTAAAAGTTATTTCAAATGTTCCTCCAGAATAAAAAGCTTTAAAAAGGTTGGTCTAGAATCTGTTTTCATGAAATGAAATATTCAATGCTTAATCCTAATTTTATTGGTATTTTTAATCAAAATGTTATGTTATTCCATAGATTCTTCTGGTGTTTGTTTATATTGACTGGGTTTGCATCATATTACTATCTTTATATAATTTTGTTCTCATACAGTGCCTAGGGTAAAAAATGGTGAATAAGTATAATATAAATACAGTATATGGCATTGTATGTATAAATAACTGTAAAAATGGCAACATTTAAGTTAGCAATCCTGTGCATGCTTAAACATTTGATTCACTATTTACATGGTGCTTATATGTGCATAAATATGCATAAGGTTAGGTTATAAAGTAAAGAATAAAATAAAAGCAAAAAAGGAGTTGATAATTTTGTACTGTGGTTGGCATGTTTACTTAGCACAACAATATTATTGACTATAATTCCTACTAACTTTCATGTGTTATCTTGTTATTTGCCATGCATACCATTCCCTTATTTAATTTAATTTAATTTAGGATAATAACACAATAAGTATAGAAATAAATTATACCAAGACATTTCTTTGAAAGGCAAAGGTAAAAGTCCATTGACTGTATTCTTCCCATTTCTCCCTCCAAAACCCCTGCTGTCCTCAGTCTGTTTTTTCATTGGATAGAGAGAAGAGAAATGTCTTTTCTCATTCAGCACTCAGAACAGCAAATTATTAGACCAGAGCCAAGCAAAAAAGAGGTAATGATGAATTTAAGAGGAAAAAAAGTTCGAATTAGGATAGCCCTGGCCTTGCTCATTGGTATGTAACCCTTATAAGAATATCCCCCCCTCTTTTAAAATAAACTTTCCCACCCAGCTATATATAGTTGCAGCCCATGTATTTCCTAGTTGCCGTGTGTTTTCCAGTTTGACAAGTAATGAAATATGTCCTAGGAGGCCCTATGTAATGTATCTTGAGGGCATGTTTGCTTTCACCATAGACTTTAGCAGGAAAAAAAAGTTTTAAAAGGGCATTTGACATTTTACCTTTTAGGAGAATTTCCTTTATCTTCCTTTGATACAGGCGGAGGAGATTGGTCTGTACTTTTCCTCACAGGTCTGAATGTTGTAAAGCTTTCTTCAGGTTGATCACATTTGCTAATAACTGAAGATGACTTATTAGAAAGATCAAATAGGCCTTCACAGCCATGGCTAGTTTGAGTGAAGTTTGTCGGGCTGGGTCTTCCTGGGGATCCAGTTGCTGCACTTCCAGCACGAGGGCTCATTTTGGCATTTTCTCTTTCATTTTGATCTTCTTTAGAATGGCCTTTGTTATGCAGCACAGGTATTTCCTTTTCATAGTCATCTGGTTTTTTATGAGAATTTTGTGATGATAACCTGGCTGGACTTGAAGAATGCGGATATAGCAAGGTTGTTTCCTCCATTAAATGAGAATTTGTGTCTCTGTTAATATCTGCAATGTGTGGCAGCCTATAAAATGCTGATTCTGTTGGCCTACAAAATCCATATGGCACTGAAAGATTTGGACGATATGGCTGGAATAAGCGGTAGTGTTCGTATGTTGCTGGATTGATTGGTTTAGGAAGTGGTCCTGGATGAGGAAGAAAATGCCTTTGATCTTGAGAGCTGTAGACAGACAACACTGAACTTTCACACTCATGAGAGTTTCCTGATAGGAAATAAGGTGCATAGATAGCTAATCCATGTTCATACAGTGAAGGTGAATATTCTGGAATCATGGGTTGTACATAAGATGGAATGGAAGTGAAACCTTTTGCAGGTGTAATTTTATGAGTAAACTCTGGAGTAATAATTGTACCACCTGTTTTCCATAGATTGTTTGGAGCATGAAAGGCTGACTTTGTTGGAAAGGAAGAGCCTTTATTTGAATCGGAAAGAGAACTTAATTGAGACATATCATTATTGTCCTTATTGTGCCGATGCTCTCCCACTGGAACAAATGCAGAAGGCCTTACGATACCTTCAAGAGCAGACTGCACATTGATTGGACTTTCTTCTTCATTACAAAGAAGAGTTAGTTCCTTTTCAGTGGGTGGTTTTGGTCCATGCACTGATATATTTGTCACTTGGTTTTGAATTTCCATATTTTCCTTGGAGTCATCTTTGGCAAATGCATATTGAGGTTTAGAATCAAAATTTGAGGGGACCTTGGAAGAAGTTGGTTTGGCTGCAGTGTCTACCTGAGTGATCTGCTTAGTCTCCAAAGAATTTGACTTTGAACATTTGACAACACGATCTTGTTCTGTCACCAGCGTAATGGAGTTTTTGCAAAGCCCATACTTCATATGGTTAAAAAGATGTGATTTCTCATTGCAGGTAAAGGGGCACTGGAAGCACTTGTATTTAAATGGTTTTCCTGGAGGTCTGGGGATATAATGAGGTTTTTTTGGTTTGCGCTCTTTGAGGAGGCTCATCTTCTAGTCTGATGTTACGTTTAGGATTGTCCTTATGACAATTAGTTAACAGAGCTTTAGTTCGTTTAAAATTAATTTGTGCTTTTTATTGTTTCTTCCAGCTCAAGGAAAAACTTTCCAAAAGATTTGATATGAAGGCAGTTTTGGAAATGTCAGGGAATAACGGCGTTTGCAAACAGGAAACTGTAATACAAAAATTAGTGTTAGAAACATTAGGGTCCTTTTTATAAGGATCAAGGATATGCACATTTCTGTCTTCTGGGCCTGAGACATTCTGTCATTTATTTATTTAGAATATATTCATTATGTAACTATTTCACCTTTCTTCCTGAGCTGGAGCTGAATATATAGCTTTTACACTTTTTTTTCTCCACAGCAACCACTTGTCGGTTAGGTTGGTCTGAAAGTCACTCATTGAGTTTCTACAGCTGAGAGTGGGCTTGAACTTGAATCTCTCCGTTTCTAGTCTAAAATCTTAATTGCTATATTATCCTGGCTCTGAATTTTCTATTGTTCTCTGAAATGTACCTGAATACTATGGATTGTTTTCTGTTCTGGAAGATTTATATCTTGAAAATGAAATGGTATTTATGCTATGGCCAAATGTTTTGGGATAAAAATGAAGATATTCAGGAAAATAGCTGAAACTGAACAAAATTGAACAAACTTGTGGGGAAATAGAATCTTTGGAGAAGGGTATAAATAGGTCATCAGGACGAAAATTATTCCCAGTATACTATCTTTGAGTAGAATGACATTTAGATGTCAAGACAAAGGTGCTAGAACACGATGAATCAGCCCATCACAGTGGTGCTACACTCTTTTAGAAAACTCAGGTCTACAACATAGAATCAAGTCTTTATTTCCCCTTTCTGATATAACTTGCATTTATATTTTAGTGAGTTATCACCAAAATTCTAAAGTATCTTTCCTGGGCAAGACATAGCTCTCTCTCTATAAGAGGAGATATAGCCATTTATATGTGAAGTGATAATTCTGCCCTTTAGTATGAATATTGAATCTCTTTGACCTTTTTGCCACACATTCCTCACTGTAAAGTTCTTCATCATTTGCTGTGGCTCTCGCCATCCTGAATAACTTGATGCCATACTCAAACTTAACTCTATGGGTTTGCCCCTGAATCCAAATGAATTACAAGTATGAGAAAAGTGAAGCTAATTTAGAAGAATCTTAGCCTTTACAAACAAGATTGCCCTAAGGGGAAGCACCTAAGTCTGGAGTAGCACCCTAATTAACTGACCTGAGGTTCAGGGGTGTCTCCTACCTGAAATTCTGGTTGAATTAATTAAAGAGAACTCTTACAAACAGCACTGGAAGACTATCCACTCAGGATGTGACAGGGAAAAGATGAAAGCAGAGGGAGAGGGAACTGTAGGTGGATGAGACTATGTGAAGAGAAGGCAGGTCCTGGTAACAAAAGTAGAAGCTTGAGCATAATCCAGTTGAGCCAGTTAAGGAAAGAGGAAGAGATTCCATGCTAGGGAGAAGTAGGGTGGAGTGGGATTGACTCCATCCTGGAGAGCTGACCCAGCTCTACTAGAGAGCAAACAAGCTTTTTAAGCAGCCTAAGCAAATATTTAAGGACCGGCTAGTACACATAATTTGCAACATCCCACAGTGAGTCTGATGTTAAGTTATGGAATGGCATCTTGTTGCAGCTTCTTTGTTGGTTTCTAATTATGTTACTAATGAACTCACTGTTGTGTAGCATGGCTAGTCTCTAAGGTATAAAAAAATAAGAGTCCAGCATCCATTGATTTATAGAGGCATAATCTACTTGCTTTCTCTTAGAAATAAAACAAATGGATACTTTTAATACAGGCTGGTGATTTGCTCTGCAGATAAGTCAGACGGGCTTGTATTAACTTGTTCCATTATGTGTACTGATTCTGAAGGCGTGAGAATCTCTCAGAGTCATGTTCTCATGATTTTATAGATGTGTTATGGCAGAGATCTAAAAAGTGATGATTTCATCATGAACTGTAAGCACTATTATCAAAATGATGACTCTTGCAAAACCACATACTGTATCTGTTACCCGAAACTACAGTAATACAGGGAAGTGATGGCTTTACAATTTCTTGAAAACTTTTTTCCCATTAATGTTTAAACTACAAACTAAAGTAAATGCAGAGTATCTACTATTTTCAATGTAAAAATATTATACCTGTGATTACAAATTAAACTATACAATTTGTAATTCCTTAAAAACAAATATATGTCAATAAAACTTTATGTGGGTCTTCCTGGATTTTTAAATTCATACTTGTGAATGAAAATTCACACCATTGTGTGAATTTGTTTTAATTTTTACAATGTCACTTGACCCTCTCCTGTTACTTTTGAACTTAATATTTTTCTATTCATTTGAAAGATTGACCCGTCATTTACAATATCAAAGTGTATATCATTCTGAATTAATTTTGCTTCCCTTTAATTCATTACATACTGCTTTATTAGTGATATTTCTAGAATACCTTTCCATAAAAGATGAAAAAGTAATTTTTATTTTCTTCTGATACAAGTTAGAATGTAAAAGATGCTTAAGACGAATTTGGTGGGGCTTTTTTTCAGCTGCTATTTCCAAGTTTAGAATGCTTCAAGCAAGTGCCATTAAATATAGGGGCTATTTGAAAATCGTAAGCCCTAGTATGGGTGACTCTTTGGATCTCAGATACAGAAATAGTATTGCAGTTTGGAAGATAATTAAAATAGCAAGTGAATGTTAGTATATTAGCTTTCTGACATAGTTGCTTGAATTAATTTCTACATGCATGCTAATTTATTTGGACAATACTAACAGAAAATAAATACCCATCATAAAGCAGCAAAATAGTGCTTGAACAATGCAATTTTAAATTTAGATAATGCTGTATAATCAAAGTGAAAGATTTGGTGAGTTCAACTTATACCTAAAGTACCTCTTTGTGCTATCTTTGTGTGAAGAAAGCTATGTAGTCTATTGTAGCCAAGTCAGGAGTCTGATAACAAGTTTTCAGACTAACACATTTTGTTAATGAAATAATTAGTATCTGATGATGGGATATTACAATTCACAAAAACTTATTCCTTTCAATAAAATTTGTTAGTCTGAAAAGGTGCTACCAGTTTCTTTCCAACCTTTGTACTAATTTATAAGCCTCTGTGCAAATAATACTTCAAGTTACTGTTGCCACAACAAACTGTCCCCAAGGTTTACAAAGCCAATAGCAGTTTGAATTTGTATTCTGATATAAGAGTATACTGAAATACAATAAAAGGTTGCTCAGTATGCACCATTAATTCTTGAAGAACAAAAAAGGGAAAAAATAAGTAGTATGTGTTTCCTTGCTAAAACTAAATTTCTATTAATTTATTGCAGAGTTAAAGCAAACTTCAAATTTCTATGGTTAATTATCATGTGTATGGGAACTTGCATCTCGGTTTCTGAAACATATATCTTTCCAATAACAGGTAACTTAATAATCAAACTTTTTTGAAATAATAGTTATTTCAAATAGAGAAAGCACTGGGTGCAAAATAATCTTTATAGCAAAAATCTATGTAAATAATAATATATGTATTCTGTTAAATTTATTCCCCTGCGAATAAATATAGAATTGCAGTCTTAAGGATTCCATAATATATTTGGAATGAACGTGGATGACTTTAACTATTGATAGGTACAGGCTAGGGATAAATCTGAATTATGCTTGGTATATAAAATCATTAATTGCCATTCCTAGTTTTAAAAAAGGGAATATTACCTGAAGATAATAGAGTTAAAATGAAATACATACTGCTATTTTTGTGAAACAAAACAATCTAAACTGAAATAGTGCTAGTGCCAGGTGGGTCATATGTGGACATACATTTTCTGATTCTAGCACTGTTTCTGTGTTTTTCTGATTAAACTGGCAGTGGTCATGCCTGTGAAAGGATGAGCCTTTATAGATTTGGGAGTAAATTTGAAGTCTTATTTGGCCTTATATACATCTTTCAAAAAGACAAAAGCTATATTAATTTCTGTTAGCCTTTGTTATTACCTGTGTAAATATTTTGAATTCAGTACTGAAAAATAATCATAATATTTTCCCAATATACAGTATTTCATTTTAAAAAAACAAAAGTGCTGTTTCAAAATATTCTTTAGAGCACATTGGTGTAACGATCTTGCTTAATATATCATAGCTACGGCTGGCTACGCAACCATTTTTAAGGAACATTATGCATATGGTCTGCTGCTGTTGCAGCATTCTTTTTTGTGATATTGATCTAGGTGACGAGTCTTTGTTGAGGTGGAGCATTTTAGAAGGGCATGCTATGATTAAAATATTGTGATGTGGCATTATTGCATAACTTAAAATCATGCCACTGTCACCTAGCCAGCATTTTGCAAGAATGAGATTTCTGAGTTTTATTCCAGCCCAGATTTTCCAGTGATTTAACTACTCCACCCTTCGGGATTGCTAATGTTTAAAACTAAAATGAGTGATTTTATTAACAAAAACAAAAAATTGCATCCTTGATGATGGATATAAAATGAGCAAAAAGGATAAATTCTGTAGAAGTCAGCATGAACTATAACGAAAAAAGATTTTACATTTATAAATTCCAAGCACAGGAATTATTTGGTTCTACATTTTTAAAGCAACTTAAGCCCATTTTATACTAATCACAATAGGTATTCATTCATTTATTTATTTTCCAAAGTAAATTAGCAATACAATATACTTTCCTCTCACATATTACACACACACACACACACACACACACACACACACACACACAAACAAAGTCTTAACTATGACTGTCATAGCAACTGATACTATACTCATTTGAATACATCAGAAAACTTGGCTTCTTAATTTAAATATTTAAACAAGTAAGAATACTTCACTTGAATGTGTTAAATGAGGGAATTTTAAAAGTTGTATTTTACACTGAAAATTAATAAATTCATCTTAACAATAGCTGTAATAGCACCTTAGCTTGGATAAAATAATATAGTAAATAGACAAGGTTTTGTACAGGTTTAAATAACAAATTACACATTATATCATAAATCTGCTTTTAAGAATAATGCACCTGTACTGGAAAAACTGTGTCTTGCCAGAAAGGCAGAACATGCTAAGGAATACACTTAACTAACATACTTTAGTTAACTGCTCGTCTTTTCTTTTAAATCATTTTGTAAATCGTTCAGTGATTGAAAGTTAACTTACCTGAGAGTTTGGGAACTCGGATCCAAGTTGTTCGGAACTATTAAACTGCTGCTGTCAGTGTTGAGAGAGAAGTACCTGTTCACTGCCTGATTAAGTGAAACTGAAGGAGGCTGTTTCAATGGGAGGGACTTAAAAGTGTAGGAGTTAAGCCCTGAGGGTGTAGAGATGCACCTGATATTAATTCAGCCTGAAGCTACAGTTCATGTGTTTCCCTCTATTGCTTTCATTTGATGTTGCCTCAGCATTCGAGCTATCGAGCAGAACTTTTGTCATGTCTGTTGCCTTCAACAAGCAGTATTTGTGTCACTCACTGAGTGAATAGCCTCCTGTCAAGGGGAATGGAACATGACACAGGCACGTTTCTCAGTTTAAAATCTTTGAAATAGTTTCTGAGTAATAGGGAGTTCATAACTAAGACCAACTGATCATTGCAGGCTGCAACCCGGGACATGACTTGGTTTGTATTTTCTTATCCTGGTCTTTCAGCGAGAATACTTGTATTCCATAACACAGCTTCCACCTCCACCTCCCCCCTACGTTTGTCCTCATGATAACTTCTGTCCAGAAACGGCAAGACTGTGTGCTGTAGAAACCTGCCAAAGCTTGTCAGCAGTTGGCAGCCATAGGATTGTAAGTGGAACCAAGTCATTTCAGCAGGACATTGATTAAGTTAAACAGTCACTAAGCATATTGTGTGAGAATTGTACTATTATTACATGATTACTGTGTGTTATTGTGTATATGAATAAACTGATGTTTAGCCTAGCAAAAAGAGGGGAAAAATCAATTTAGTGCCTGAGCATCCAATTTTACAGGAGGCTCATTTGTTGTCACAACCCATTTTTAATTGCACTGTGTATTCCCGGCACTTTTCTTAGTACAGAAATTCATTAAGGAGATAAAGATGGAATAGTTGCATAATATAGTTTGATTCTTAGAGCTAGGACTTAGTGCCAGGATGCTGCTTGAGTGCAAAGATTAATAATACAATTTTATTAAGCAGAGCAGCAGGTGGAACTTCAGGGAAAACTCTGAAGTGTCTTTTTTCTAATTGATGGAAGCCTCTCAGAGAACCTAGCGAGGGAAGGAGGGAGGGAGGGAGGGAGGGAAAGAAGGAAGGAAGGAAGGATTGATTTTTATTTTCAAATCTATGTGCAAAATGTGGATAGAATGGACTCTTTGATTCCCATCATCCCAAATAAGCACTGGTATACATGACATCCTGTCTGGTAATTACTGGAATTGTAGTCCATTATATCTGGAACATTATGGGAAAGGCTAGGCTAGAGCCCAAAGTTAATATTAAATTTGAAAAGATATTTATTTATTTATACATACAAAATTATGTAGTTGTGCAACTCACAGTAATTCCAGATGTGTACAACATTAAAAATCCACAGTTAAAAATTCACAATTTAAACTTTCCCCTATCCGGCAGAAACAAAATCAGCCATTTGATCAGCTTCAAATGGGGTCCCCGCTGATAAAGTCAGTTTTTTCAAGGCCTTGTAGAAAAACAAAGGGAGGGGGCAATCTTATATCTGGGGGAATGATGTTCCCAAGGGAGGGAACCACCACAGAGAAGTACATTTTTCTAAGTTTCACCAGATGTACTTCCTTGATAGTTATGACCCGCAACTTGCCCTGTCTTTCTGTTTTGGTGGGGCAGGTAGATGTAATTGGGGAGAGGTGGTTCATCAGATAACCCCCATGTAAGGGCTTTACAGCTGATAACCAGCACCTTTTTGCACCCAGAAGCAAATTGGCAACTAATTCAGCTCCCTCAAAAGACATATGGATTTGCACATGCATGCCACTGCGTTTTGAGCCAACAGAAGCCTCTAGATCAGGGGTGTCAAACTTGCGGCGTCACGGCGGCGTCACGGCGGCATCGCGTGACGTATCGTGACATTTTTCCCCTTCACTAAACGGTGTGGGCGTGGCCAGCACGTGACGCATCTGGCCCGCAGGCCGAGAGTTTGACACCCCTGCTCTAGATGTTCTTCAAGGGCAACCCCATATAGAGTGCATTGCAGTAGTCCAAACTCTAATCTTAACCCAAATGGGAAGTGACCAGGGTGTGGTCCAGGAAATATATGCTTCTAAATGTAAAAAGGAATCTGCTCCATATTTTCAAAAAGTATATTTCTTAACATTATTTTTTACAATCCCCACATGATCCTTTAACATGAAAAGAACTCTTCTCGTTGTGCTTTACAAAAATGGATGTACTTAAGCAATTGTGCCTATCCTTCCTGACTATGGTTCAATAATATGACGGTAATTTTAATGCCCCTCCAATTGAAGATAATATTGTTTATTGGGCAATTGAATTCTCTGTCTGGCCTCATAACTTTCATGGCCTATGAAATTATCAATGCAGTATGCTAAACTATGAAGTGATTTCTTGAAGGTCTTGCCAATGGGACAGGCTCAGTAGTGGGCTCTAAAACCCTTTACTATGGTTCGCTCGTGCGCTTGTGTGCGCAACGCTTCTGCGCATGCGCAGAAGCATCCCGGACGGATGGGTGGAGCCTCCCGCCGCTGCCGGTTCTAAGAACTGGGCCGAACCAGGAGCAATCCACCGCTGGACAGGCTCATTTTACTCCTTCCATTTTAAAGTGAAGACAAAATAGGTGGTATAATTTTTCCTTATTTACATTGGGGATGCTTTCAGATATAACTGCCGCCAACTACAGTTTAGCTTTCTACACACCCAGTAGCAATTTTCCTCAAATTGTCCTTGGTTTGTTTTCTAATGAATATATCATTTAAGCCTAGAGTGATGACTACTCTTCTTCAGAAGAAGACTAAAATGGAAATCATAAAGAAGCTTACAGGAATCAAGATTCCTGCTCTGGCTTCTCTTGACCATAAATAATTACAGAAAATTATAAAGCACATGAGATTGCTTGCAGACCAATGTCTGGGGATGAGGAGAGAGCCACCAGGCCTATGCAAAACTATGTTAAACTGTGGTTGGCAGCTCTGCTTTCTAAATGTGTTTATTTTGCTTTCAGAAGAAAAGATCTACAAATAGTGATAAATCTAGTTTGCTTTTCAGATTGATACATAAACAGTAGGAAAAGTGCTGCAAGCCATTTCTTTCTTTTTTTAAAAGTTATTTATGTGAAGAAATCTGTTGAGGACCTGTGAGATGCATACACAAGTCTTTGCCTCAACTTAGTATTTCCTTGTGTTGTCTTACAGATGAAACCCAGACAGCACATGTTCTATAATTTAAATTCCCTCTCCAAATACTTCTTTAGTCTTATATAATATAAGCAAATTCATGCAATCATAGAGAGGCACAACTGCTAGGTTCTGCTGTTTTTCATAATCTAGCACCAAAGAAGTAACTGGTATTGTCTGCTGTATTTGAGTGAGCATAATCAAATTAAATGCATGCAGAACAGAGGCACTGTTAATCAGTAGAAAATCAGGCTTGGAGATTAAGATTCAACCTGTTCTGAAGGGCTTGCACTTCTCTTGTCAGATTTCCACCTAGGAGTGTTTCTTGATCTGGCATTACTTTAGGGTGGTGGTGGTTCCAGATGGCAGTGCTAACATGTTTACACAATCATATTCATAGTATCAACTACAACAGCATATCAGGAACTATGCATTGCAATATGGGGCCATCTTTAAGAGAATCTGAAAAGCTACTCAATACAATAGCTAGATTATCAGTACACAGTACTGTGTTTATATCAGTTCTATATTGAAAGATCTGTGGTGCTGTTAGTGCCTTCGGTATCACCTCATCATCAACCTGCCAGGCTATTACAGCCTAAAGGAGTAGCCCTTCTAAAGAAGCACATGTTTGCAGAAATCCAAATGTTATATTAGTGGAAAGGACTCTTCTACTTTGTCAGTGCCAAGATATGAAATGTACTTCCTTTGCTGCCTCTGCTTTGAGAGTGTGTCGAGATGAAAGGTTTAAATTCAGAGTTTTAACTTAAGAACATTTTGATTATAATATTTTGTTTCATATTTGCAACTATTATATGTTCAAGCTTTATATGGAATTCTCTATTTTATTTATTAATTGTTATTTGATGTGCTATTCTTTTTTTTTTAAGGAGGGATGTGAATTCAGTAATTAATAGTAGAAATAATGATGTATGATTCAGCTGTACCAGCTTCTGCCTACAAGAGATTTCACCATATCTAGCCTACAGCTTTCAAATCTATAATCATCTCAGCAATTTGCTGGAATTTGGTGTGTGTACTACTTTAAAGTAAACAAAGTTTTGTTTAAGATGCTGATCCTAATGATCTTTACTCATTTTTACTTACTTTTTTTCTTTTTGTATTTATAAGGGAATGGACAGGATATCTTAAGTAAACTCTCATGATATGGGCTCACCATAGGACAGGGAGGGGGAAAGGGAGAACAATTAGATTCACTAGCAGGGGATTATGGAAAGAAGTTGTACTCAAGAGTAGTGAAAGGCAATTTAGCACAATATTGTGCCAGTCAGAATATTGTTTTACTAGAATTACATATTTAAATAAAAACAAATATTTGGTAGTTTCTAAAGTTATTTCAGTCCTGGTATCTACATTTAGAGTTATATTTACTGTAAAAATAAACTCAAAGGGCGGATTTAAAGGGCTGTCTGCCTTAGGTCTCCCTGAATCTCTCACTCTCTATGCTCTGTACGCCAGAACAATCCCCTGCTGCGGCCAGTCTCTTGGGCCCATTCTGCTTGCTATGGTCATAACTAAAGCAGCTACTCTCTGTACTAGTGCTTTTTCCCTGCACAACCTGAATGGATGTGACAGGTGAACATTGGAGGAAAGGTAAAACTGGGTCTTATGAGCAATGATGGCTGTTGTAGAGACTGCAGTGAGGTGCTGCCCTGCCACTTGAGCTTCCTACCATTGCTTGTTGGTGGGAGGCCGTGGAAAATGGATGTTATTTGAGCCTGTGAACAACATTTAGGGAGAGGTGATCAAGTTAACATAGATATTAAGATATTACTTCTGTAAGGAGGAGGATTCTCATGGTGATGGACTTTCTTCTCTCTCTGTGAGTGTTGTTCCTACCTGGAATGGAAGCAATTACTACAAATGTTAAGTAGCATGGCTTTAAAAAGAATAATAGTAATTTGTCTTTCTTTGACAAGGGAAGCATGTGTTTCCATGAAGAAGAATTAAAAGTTAAAACTGTATTCAAAACGAAATATATCTATAGTACCTACAGTAAGCACTAAAGATGCATCCTGATCAAACATGATAGTTGATTGGAAACATACTTTACTTTTTAAAATTCTTCTTCAGAGAAACACATTATTTCCTTGGCAGAGAAAGGCAAACTACTACTCTCTTTGCTCACTTTTAACTATTAAAACCTGTCCTGTAGTAACCTTGTTTTTGTTCAGTTGATATTACAATTATTTGAAAGAACCAAATAGCAAAAGGTCTCAGTTTTGTGTTGTCATTTAATGATATCTTGTTTCAAGCCAGATTCTTAGTCCGTTGTTATTATTCTCCAACAAATGGTTCGAGGGCTTAGGCTTTTTCTTACTGCTACATATCCTTTTTCAAAAAATTAGGCTTTCGGACTTAGATCTTAGAAGCCTTGTAGCTTCTGAAGTTGCCACCCAAATACATAACATTTTCAATTTATTATTTATCATGACTGAAAAAAGGAACATGTATTTCAGATTAGATAATTTTATTTTAATGTATTTTTTAATGTTAAACCTTTCCTCAGATAAGTGGATGGTGATGGAAAAAAGAATACAGGGAAGCTTGAGATCAAGCACTAGATCACACAGATGAGAATGCAAAGATGAATGCAAATGTGAAAATGTAGGTAAAAAGTTGAGTTTCAAGACATAAATAGAAGATTGAAGAAACTAGAAGCAGATGAAAGGTAAAGAGCAGGTTCTATTATCTGTTTGTGATATATGCATAAACTATCACTTAAGGCAACCTGGGAATGCAGTTGGTGTCAAATATAGCTATCGGGATGTTAGCATGTAGGACAACTATTGCAATATTGGATCAATTGTCTGACTAACCCTTGTGGATGGTGCTTGAGAAGGAAACAGCCATATGGTGACAAAGGGGAGTAATGAAGTATGCCATGTCCCAAAGGTGCTTTTTCAAGAGGCAACTGGACTTTCTTTGTTTTTCCTTGAAGACGTTTTGCTTCTAACCGAAGAAGTATTCTTCAGTTCTGACTGAAGAAGCTTCTTGGATGAGAAGTGAAACGTCTTCAAGGAAAAAACAACGGAAGTCCAGTTGCCTCTTGAAAAAGCACCTTTGGGACAACCATGACCTGGATGACAGAGAATCTCCATAGACATGAAGTATGCCGTGTGACTGATTGACTGCTTTGCTGCTTGTGAAAAACAAATTCCATATGGGATGATATATTTAATTGTATGAGCCCTGTAGAAGCCATTTGTCCTAGATTCCATCATTTTAAAATAAATACTACTACTGGTCAATAAGGTCATAATTAAGGGGATTGTCTTAGGAAGGCTGAAAACACTCTACTTTGGTTTCTTTTTGAGCCAGAACCAGAGGGTTGGTTTTTTAAAAAAAATGTGGGAGAAATCCAGACATCTGGTTACACTGCAGCTTAGTGCTAAGACATGACAGAAAGACAGGATATGTCAGACCCAGAAAATACCCTGGAAATGAACACTGAATAGCAAAGACATGGGGAAATATGGTATGATGGTTCAACTTAGATGTTGCAAAGAAAGAAGAACAAGCTGCTGGTTGATCTGCCTTGCTTTTGGATTGTAGTCTAACCAAGGAAGTCAGGATGACACTAAAAATGATCTTTTAGGTGGCCAATCTAAAAGTTCTACTTTTCAACAGGTAAAACATCTGTTACCTGATTATTTAAGTTAGCCAGGTTTTTTGTGCTGGCTTGGGATTTCATGTACTCCATGACAACTATAGATATGTCCTAATTGGTACCGGTATCTGTCTCCATGCATGCTAGAAGGTGCAAATTCAATTTGAAGTTCTGTTTGTGTGGAGCTTGTGATATAAAAGTTGCTGAGATTTGTGTAGCCCACATTGTTAGGGATACAGTATATTATTTCCTTGTCAGCTTTAGATTTGTAGCTGATGCAAATCTTTGCACAGATAGATAGTTGGTAAAATAATCAAAAATTGAGGAATTTTTGAAACAAACTAGGTTGAGCATATAGTGAGGTCTTTTTAATGCAATAGTCGGTGCTTGCTTCTTTGCCTTTGCCAGTATTACTTTTCCATATAGGCAGTCCTCAACTTTATGAATGTTCATTTAACAACTTTTCAAAGTTACAACATGATTTACGACTGGTCCTTGCACTTAACCACCAGTGCAGCATCCCCATGGTCACATGATCAAAATTCAAGTGCTTGGCAACCAGCATGTATTTATTGTGACATTATCTAGGAATCTGATTGTCACTGAATTTGGTGTTGTTGTTGTTGTTGTTTGGTTTTTTTTAGTTTGTATCCATGTAAGCCAAACTGATAAATATTGGATTGACTAGTGTGTACTTTAAAGAAAGAATTAGACCTTTACTTTTCAAATATTGCTAATCTGAAGTAGACTGGTAAAGTGACCAATTTATCCACTACTTGGAAATCCATAGATTCTGGAGAGTCGCAAAGGTTTCTTTAAAAAAGTTAATCTGGTTTCTTTTTTATGTTTGTCAATCTGAAGAAAGCTAGGGAAGTGATGCTGGCCTCTGGGCATGATCCCAGTGCATCTAAGAGCTTATTAAAAGCCAGCCACTCCCTGGAAGTGGTAGCTTCTGGGCAGACCTGCTCAACTGGGCTGTAGCTGAAGTAGAGCAAAATCTGCAGGTGCAGTAGGTATTGTATTAAACTGCAGGCAATAGAATAAAATACCTGGATATGCAAGTTCAGGAAGCACAGCCTCAGAGACAGGATGCTTCTTGTTTTCTTCATTAATGGATATAACTGGTCCTGGAAAATTGACCTAGAAAAGCTGGTAGCTGTTTTCCACTCTTGAGGTGAACTAATTGTACTTTCATCCAGTATTGTATAATTGTTACATTTATATGGACCAATCACCTGATAGGTGAACACCCTTCAAAAGAGGATGAGTGCAATAATCATATTGGAGGCGATGTAATTCTAGGTTTTATGCAGTGTTGATTGTTATCATTGTTAACAACATTTTGTACAATGCAACTGGTACAAAATAATGCCAGTGTATTTAGGCATATCATTTGGAAAAAAAAATCTGGTTAAAAATGCATAGGTTTCATAATATGCTAAAGGACTTGCAACTCTTAAAGCAGGCTATGACTTCTAACATTCAATACAATTTAGGGGGCAAACACATTGATAAAGGTTTAGTAATTACTGCTCCCATATTTAGATTTGTCTGTGGAATTCCAATTTGTCAGAAAAAATATTTTCATTACTAACAAATTATAGAGATTTAGAAATATACAGTGTCATTATATCATTCCTAATAGAAAAGAGATAAGTGAGATTGAGCAGAGTGGGTGTGCTTTGAGTCCCATCAATTAAGCAGTTTCATCTAATGGGATCCAGGAAACAGATCTTCTCTGTTGTGGGTTCTGGAATGCTATCTCCTCAGAAATCCAGATGGCTCCATCTTCATGATATTCAGGAAACTATTGAAGACCTGGTTATTCTCCCAGACTTTGGGCTGGGTGATAGTTGTACCCCAGTTGGATTTTTTCTGTGGAGTAGTGATTAAGGTACCAAGAAACTGAGTTCTAGTCCTTCCATAGACATAGGTATATATATCAGGCTGCTCGATATTTTGTTTTCTTTTTAATTGTAAACCATTCAGAATCATTGGGAGTCAGACAGTCTCTAAATTTTAAATAAAGTAAATATTATTGCTCTCTTTCAGATAATGTAGCCAAGTTTTTACATATTTTTTGTTATTGTTTATACAGAATATCTCCACTTGCATATCTCATTTTCAATTACTTTTGATGAAGTCATTGAGTTTTAATTGAAAGAGACCTTACATTTTAACATCCCGATAAACAGCAAAAGCTGTTTGAAGACTAGCTATACTCCAAAGTTGTGAAGATTTTATACAATCCCTTCCTGTGTGCTTTTCCAGTTCTGCTTGCACAATCATTGACTTACGTGTAACACCTTTTGAAGCACTCTTTTGTCCTCCTTAATGTCTTCTAATCTCCTACTTTGGTGGGATGTTACAAGTCTGAGCAAGTTTGGCAGTCTAGGCAATTTTGGGGGCAAAAATACATCAGTTTAATGCTTAATGTCTTAAACTTGTGATTCATAGAAAAATAAGAATTACTATATTCTGGATCATTTCTGTATATATTTAAGGATTCATGCTGTCAAGAGCTAGAATGTCAATCTACCGTCGAACATAATTTAGCAGATGACGTGCTGAAATAAACACCAACTTTTTCAGATATCTTAGTTTTTATTGTTTCCTTCCTTAAAAGAAAGCCAATTAATCCTTTGCTCTCCTTCTAATAGATCAACAAAATACTCCATCATAGCTTTACTTGACGGGGTAGTATGGAGAGAACTTGCCTATAAAGTTGCTAAGAGTCGGACATGACTGAACGGTTAAAATTAACTATTGGAAAAGTACCCTGATCAAAATTGAATCAGATCCATTATTTTTTTTCCTTTTCTTGTTCTTTCCTTGCCATTTTTGAAAGTGAAAATAGAACAGATAATACTACAGTGAAGTGGGTTCCATTTCCTTTCTTTACTAAAAGTACCATATTTTTCGGAGTACAAGATGCACCTTTCCCCCCCCTAAAGTGGGTGAAAATTTAGGTGCGTCATATAGACCGAATACAAGTGTTTTTGGCCTCCCGAACCCTCCGCGCGTCGCATTTTCACCCTCCCCGGCCCCCAGAAGCACTCTGCAGTACTCCGCATGGCCCATTTTTGCCAAAACCGGGCCCGTTTTTGGGCTCCCAAGCCCTCTGCGCATTGCGTTTTCGCCCTCCCCGGCCCCCAGAAGCGCTCTGCAGGCCAAAAATGGGTGTGTTTTTGGCGAAAACGGGCCATGTGGAGCAGTGCAAAGTGCTTCTGGGGGGCCTGGGAGGGTGAAAATATGATGCGCGGAGGGCTTAGGAGCCCAAAAATGGGCCCACTTTTGGCGAAAACGGGCCCGTTTTTGGCAAAAACGGACAATGCTGAGCACAGCAGAGTGCTTCTGGGGGCCTGGGAGGGCGAAAACACAACACGCGGAGGGAAAAACTATTTTTTTCTTGTTTTCCTCCTGTAAATTTAGGTGTGTCTTATAGTCCAGTGCATGTTATATTCCGAAAAATAAGATATATTACAGTAATTATTCCAAAGTGTAAACCATATTTTTTGATATAGAGCAGTTAAGATTTTAACTTTCTCTAGTCCTGCAGATTTAAATAGTTCAGTGAACATTTCATCTGCATCTACAGCTAATCCTCAATTTATAACCATTTTTTCAGCAACCATTCGAAGTTACAACACCACTAAAAAAGGAACTTACAACTGGTCCTCGCACGTATCACTGTTGCAGCATCCCCATGGTCACATGATCAAAATATAGGTGCTTGGCAACAGCTCTGCCGGAAAAGGCATCCGGGAGGCGAGAGGGAGCCAAGACGCCTCTGTTCCTCCTTCTTACCTTATTCCCCCCCCCCGGATCCTTTCCCAATTGGTTTGCCCTGCTCGGGCCCTTGAGAGGAGCCTGCCACGCGCACTTTCTACTGAGGATGGGCTCATTTCAGGGTGGTAGGGGGAGCACACATGGTGACAAAGAGGCGTGATTTAAAGAGACAGGTGAGATGGGGTGGGGGAGGGAAGCGGCAAAGAAGAGGCGGCAGCAACAGCCCCGGCACACACCCCTCCTCGCCTGGCACGGCTGCCAGGGCTTCTTCGTCATGGGCTCCAGGAGGAGGAGGGGACCCCGTCTCCCCCACTGGGAAGCAGGGTAAATTTCACTTAAAGGCTGTTTCACATGGCTTTTTTAGTCCCACAAACGACTGCGAGAAACGCGACGGAGCTAGGCTGGGGTGACTCCCCCCAGAGGAGAAAGAGAGGGGGTGGGAGGGAAAGAGAAAGAAACAGAGAAAGAGAGAGAGAAAGAGAGGGAGGGAGGGAAGGAAGAGAGAAAGGGGGGAAGAGAAAGAGAGAAAGAGAGGGGAGGGAGGGAAAGAAAGGGAGAGAACGAGGGAGGCAGGGGAAAGAAAGAGAGGGGAAGAGAAAGAGAGAGA
>QLTV01002664.1:1989855-2021396 GCA_003457575.1 Thermophis baileyi
AGGAAGGGGGGAAAGAAAAAGTGGGGAGGGAGGGAAAGAGGGAGGGAAAGAGAGAAGGAGAGGGGGGAAGAGAAACGGGGGGAGGGGGAAGAGGGAAAGAGGAGGGGAGAGAGAAAGAGAAAGGGGAGGGAGGGAAAGAAAGAGAGAAAGAGAGGAAGGGGGGAAAGAAAGAAATAGAAAGAAAGAGGAAAGGAGAGAGAGAGAAGAGAAAGAGGAAGGAAGGGAGAGAGAGAGAAATTTTTAATTGTTCCATTATTTATCATGTGTTAATATTTTACACTGTCCCTACACCTAGAGTGATTTTACTGCCTTTCTTTTGCCCAGGGCTACCACATATTTTTCAGGGATTTACATGCATCCAGTGTCTATAGTCCAGAGCATAAATATGTGTGTGTTTATTTTGTACATCAGGTTGCATAAGTCCAGCTTAATATGCTATTCCTGGTATGTGATGTTTTGTATACGTACAGAGAAAGAAGCACTCTTGTGATCTTTGACTTTTAGGCTTGCTGTCAAACATCAGCCATAATACTAATTACTGTTTTGAACAATATGCAGGTTGTATTACACAAATGGCTATTTTATATGTGAAATTATGACTGAAATATTTCTGCACCTATATCGGTTCTCACTGTCAGGAAGCTTCTCCTTAGGTTTAGGTTGCTTCTCTCTTTGTTCAGTCCATTGCTTTTTTGCTTCTTGTTTTGCCTTCTGGTGCTTTGGAAAATACATTGCCCCCCCTCCCTTCTTTCTGGCAGCCCCTTAAAAGCCTGTTGCCTATCACATTCTTGGGCAAAGCATGTGAGCCATTTCCTCCTTTCAGTGGTCATGAAAGTACATCTATAGTATGTAGATAATAAAGTTGAAAAAAGGTGAACGTTTTTACAGAACTATAGATAAGTTGAGGCTGGGTGTGACAAGGAATGGCTGGGAGGGGAGGGGCCAGGCGAGGCACCACTTGACGTGAGTGACATTGAGTTGGCCACGCCCTCCCAGTCACATGACCATGAAGCCACGCCCACCCAGTCACATGACCATCAAGCCACACCCACAAAATAAGCCACACCCTCAGAACCAGTAGTAAAAAAAATTTAGAACCCACCCCTGATCCAGAGATGTCATTTGTAAAGTGTACGTTGCTTGAGGCAAATATTAGTAATAAACTAAGAATTCTTTTCACAAAATCTGATTAACTTCACCATATCAAATTCTTGCTTTGATTGCTGTCTTTCATTTCTTCACTTTTTGTATTCCAGTCACTCGTTATAATAATGTTACTGATGTTACATCTTCACTTTTTGTATTCCAGGCACTCTTTAATAATGTTACCGATGTTGTATCTAACACCTCTTGCAATTCATTGTAAAATCCTTGAATGTCTTCCTCCATGTAGTGTAGTAGTACTGTAGTAGGAGGCATATACTACTTAATTGGTTAGTTGAACAAATATTTAACTGCCTACATCTTTCTTGAGTATCACTGGTATTTCATTCCTTTACGTGATCTCATGTTCAGAGTAATAAACTATATAATCTTTCGAGTTAGAGCAGTGGTTCCCAATCTTTTTTTGGCCATGTCCCACCTAAGCATCTCTAAAATCCTGATGCCCCTCCCCCCCGGTGACATATAATTCTTACTATTCAAAAAGTGAACTCCTACTCACGCGGAGGAAGCCTAAAAGACCATTAACTTGGTTTAAACAAGGTTCCAATTGCCCCCATTAAAAATCAAATTGCCCCCCTGTGGGGCGTGGGCCCCACGTTGGGAACCACTGAGTTAGAGTAAAGAATCATAGAGTTTGAGAGACTACGAATCATGTAGTTCAGCCCCTGTTCAGTATGGAAGCCTATGCTTGAAAACCTCTAATGAAGATGAATTCTCCAGCTTATGAGGAAACCTCTTCTCTACACTGACAACTTATATAATCAAGAAGTTCTTCCTGATGCCTAGCCTGAACCTGATTCATTTTCATTTTAATCCATTGGTTCTGCTCCTGCAGTCTAGAGCAATAGACAATAAGTCCATGCTTTTTTCCACTCTATATATATTTGACCATCAAATTTATTACAGGCTAAACATACCCAGATACGTTAAACATTCTTCAGAAGAATTGGTTCCCAGACCTTGGTAGTTCTCCTATGAACTTAATCCAATTTGTCACTGTCCTTCTTGAGTGGTGATGTCCAGAAATTGGCATGGTATTCTAAATGGGTTTGATAGGGCAAGTAAAGTACTGTGTATAATTTGGACTGTAAGCTGCTATAGATGTACCCCAAAATAGCATTGTTTTTTTAGCAGCTGCATCAAACTGCTGACTCATGTTTAACTTATGGTTGACAAGACCATCCAGTTCTGTTTTATGTGTATTACTGACAAGCCAGGGTTTTTCATCTTATTTTCGGTCTTAACAACTGCCCAGAACAGAGTATTCTTGCAGTGAATAGGAACTAATTGCTATGGAGAAATATTCCTCATTTTAAATGTTTCCAAAAGTCTAATGAATACCAAATGGTTGCTATATTGGATATAGTAATTTGATCGAAATTATAAAACAGGTATGGTTTTTGAGTAGCAAAAACAAATTTCATGTAGGGCAGACCTACGAGACTAAAAATTAGCCACGTTCTTAAGATCATGAAGATATAACAACTAGAGTCCTCCCTTGCCCAGTCATTCTGTCCATGCTTCATGCTCCCATGCACACTCCACAGCTTGCTCCATTCTCCTGCTGAATAATTTTATAGGGCTTCCTAGCAGATACGTTCTTGCTTCCATCTTCCTTGTATTGCTTTAATCTCCAGATCTTCCCAAACAAATCCATGTACCTTCAGTTGTCTCTTTGGGATGTTGCTCTCTAATGACACACTTGGATCACAAATCATCCCAAATTTTTCTCTCATTTCTCCATTACCATACCTAAATCTCTCTTTCTAAAAGTCAGCAGAAGTTAGGATTATCTGTTCCATCTCTTGTTGCATGAAGTTTTGCTTCATGATCTGCCAACCTTGATCCCTAAGAATGTGCTTGGGTTCTGATGAGTCTTTTTTTTTCCAATCCAGAGTCTGTGGAATAAATTAATAGGACATTGGAGGCCTGCCCTTAGGTTTGAAGTGTTCATTGCCACCTGTTGTTTGTTTTAACCAAGAATATGAAATCATAGATCACTTCACAGATGCAAGAGAAGTAGTTTGCAGGTAGAATGGTGTTGTCTAGCTCTATTGCAAACCTTTCTTGGTATTGAGTGCTGATTCTGACTAAACAAATTGTAAACTCAGAAACTCATGTCTACAAGTAAATTTCTTTTGCATAGATAAAGCCAAGGAGGAAAAAAAAATGACATCTATAAGTTTAGGATAACAATTCATTTGCCTGACAGTGTGATAAGTGGCATATTAAACAAACAAACAAACAAACAAACAAACAAACAAACAAACAGTTTCTGTACTATTTGATACTTCTGGCCATATTGATAATATACAATATTTTCTTTCTTGAGCATTGGCCAATACAATGAATTAAGCTGCACTACCATAAAGAACAAGTTTTTTATTTTAATTTGTAATTGCTACTGCATAAGCACTAATATTGGTACTAGGAATGTTTAATCCTCACAAGAGGTAATATGGTACTTTTCAAAAAAACTGCCTCCGGGAACTTTTTCCATGTTCCTGCACAACCAGTTAAATTCATTTTTTTTACCAATTTATTCAACATGCTGAAGAACCAGTTAGACTACATTTTTCAGGACAGTGTTACCGCTGTTATTTTTTTCCCAACAAAATGTAGAAGAGAATACCAAACTATTAGTTCTGCTGTGTGGTTTTCCCATGAAGAGTAATCTGTGTGGGTGGATTTTTCTTTCTTTTTTTTTCTTTATGCATTTCTTTAATTGTAGTGTTAATGGGTAATTTCAGGTGACTAAAAAAAGTTGATTTTTTTCCCCATTTCTTTTTTTGCTGGATCTCTTTTTTTTTCTATTTTGTGGTAATACTGCATGTTTTTCCTAGTGCAAAAGATGGAGCTTTTAAGATAATTTACGATACTGTAATTACCATTCTGTTCTTATCCAGAGGAGCAATCAATAGCAAACCAGGAAATTTAGTCTGTCCATTCCTTTTCCTTCGGTTATTGTTTAATTTTGCTTTTGGTGAGAAAGATTGAGAGAGACCAGTTAGAGGTTTTGGAGTCAATATAAGGAGGTTTATTAAATTCACATTTATGTATTGTTTGGACTAATCAGTTTGAATGTCCTGTACACATAATTTTTAATGGATTGTTGGCTAAAAATAAATAAAATTTATTAAATCAAATTAATACAGTGCCACACAAGGAAAAATCCTATTTTATGTTTTGCATTTGTTATTAAACATGGAGATTTGGGGCTTCAAATCAAATTTAAAATTTCAGGGTGATGCAAGTGAAAGTGGCCAGCACTAGACCACTCTTTTGGGACATGTGGGAGGAGAAGTAAAGTAAAATTAGTTCGAGAAAGCAAATAGGCCAGTGATGTGCTAGGGCCTGCTATTCAAGTGCAGACCTTGGGCGATGCACAAGGAAGATCCCTGGAGGGACAGCCCAGTGAAGAGTTCAGCAACTTCTTTTCCAAATGGCAGAGTGTAGCCAGAAGTGCATCCTTTTTCTTGCCAGTTGGGTAGGAATGACCTTCCACCCTCTTTCCCATCAGAAGATAGACTCCCCTCTCAGTCAGGTTAATCTGGATTGCTGAGGAATGCTGTCTTTGCTACTTCCTGCTTCTGCCCACCTTTCCCAAAGTTGTCATTCACTTATACCTGACTAATGGGCATGGAACCCAAAGAGGCCTTGAAGGACACTGGCTGCAGTTGGCGGAGGGAAGATTTAGAAAGCTGTGGCAGGAAGGCAAGTGGGGATGCCTGTTTCCACTGCAACTGGCACTGCCACAGCTCCTTGCTTCCAGTGGCGAGCCAATAGGCACCAACATGAGCTGTGACATCTGGTTATCAAACTAGGAGGGTAGCAGCCCGTCAGTTTATCTGCATAAGTACAGAGCTGTGTGTCTTCATAGGTAGACAGACAGACAGACAGACAGAAAGACAGACAGACAGACAGACAGACAGACATAGACAGATATAGATGTATATTGTATTTCCTATTTCTTAACTGCCTTGGAGAGGGGCTCTGGGCAGTGTATAATATCATCAATAAAATTAAACATTAAAATCAGAATAATTTAGGATTAAAAGTTTTAAAATTATAAAAACAACATTATTAAAATTTCAGAAGGTAAAGAATTCCAAGATGGGGATTAGCAGTTGTTAATACAGGCAGAGGGCAAGATTCCCATGGGGCCAGCAAGCCCCATCGTTGTGTTGGCCCTTTGTGACAAAGCCAAGTTTTGTGCCCTTTATAGAAGGCCAAGAGATTGGAGGCTTTCCTCACTTCTGAGGGCAAGATGTTCCACAGTGCAGGGTCAGTGGCAGAGAAGGCCCTTTTTCTAGACTCCGCCAGTTGAAATTCTTTGATTGACAGGATCTGTAGCATATCTTCCCTGCCTGAACAAGTGGGACAGTCTGATGTGGTATATTCCGTACAAAGCATATATAGTACCTGAATGAAATCCACAAGTTGTCACCTTGTTTCAGACTGTTGCTCACATGCTGTGTGTGTTTGTATGGTACTAAGCCATACAGAATAACCTGGAGGGCAGTGAATGGAGGATTGTAAGTTTGACACCCTTGTTTTTAACATAGTAAAATTAAATCCTTGTGGCTTTAAAAAGAGGGTAATGCAACAATAAAAATGCTTGGCATCTATTTGATCCTTCAGAGAATGTTCAGTAGAAATTGATTAGAACAGTCCTGCTGTTGGATAGTTAAAAACACTGGAAGGGGAGATCTAACACTTGACTGGCAGCAAGAGGTTGCTAATAAGTGCTGTTTCTCAACATTCTGTTTTAGAGAAATGGGCAAAGAAGAATACTTTAAACAATGTTTTTGGTGTTGGTGTTATTTTGTTTATAACATGATTTAAAGGCCTGTTTTTTTTAAAAAAAAATGCTTATTGATGTTGAGGTTCTGAGAATTCTTTAATTTTGCAATACTTATTTTTGTATTTTTTAATTTAGCATAATATAAAATATTTTTTTCCTATTTGTGTTTAGGCATATTGTAATATTTCAGCATTTAAAATAGGTTTATTAGTATAGGCTATGCTTTCACACCAATTAAGAAATAGACGTTTCTTATTTCAGATTTGAAAGTTGTTGCATATTACAAGATATTCTAAACAGATATAATAGGGAAACCACAAGAATGCTAGGGCTTGATAAGATAGAACTATCAAAGCAGAAAGATTAATACTAGTAAAATAATAATTCATAAAATTCTCTTAGCTGTTAAGGTGCTTTGCATGTATTATGTTTTAAGTTATCTCCCTTGTTTCAACTATTGAAACTGAAAGAATACACGTCTTCAGTCTTTTAATTGTTAAACCACAGAATCGAAACAGGGGGAGTGGAACTCTTTTCGGGCTGTATTTATTACTAAACGTGCTATGTGAAATGCATGTATCTCTACCTTTCCCAACTTTAGTATTTACTCATCCAGTGAGATTTGGATGGCAAATTATGGCCAAGTGAAGAATATGCAAAAATTAAGGTTCTCTTTCCCCTTCAGATTGTTGTTTCTGTTGGCTACAGCAGTTGTTTAAATTACAGTTCAATGAGCATAGTGTTTAAACTATATGACCCCCACTGGCAGATGCCAAGAGGAAGCCTTTTAGAGAAACCTGTACATTTGTAGACTTTGGCAGCATACCATTAGAACTGTGTGAAAGATTTAATTCACAAATGTCTTCAGCTGAAAAAAAAGAGAAGCTGTAGGATGGCTAATGAATTGCTAAAACTTTTTTTTCCTAGTATAATGGAAAGGTTTTTAATTTTGGAGAATGTATTTATCTGTTGCTCATTATATATTTTGGAACTAAAATATGCTCCCCCTTTATTTTCAATTGTTATGGTAAAGAATCATTTGACTCATCAAATGAGCAACTACTTTTATCTGTGGGGCCCCATTTTCTTGGACTACCATTTGAAATATTGATTGTGATTATGCAAAAGAGTTCAAAAGAGCAGGCCCTAGTTAAGAAGGATGCTCATGAAACAAATAGCATTTGTCTTCTGAGCTTGGAGCAAAACATTTCTACTCCTAACTGTTCTGTGGAATCCTCTTTAAGCTTTTTGTGTTCCAGGAGAATAAAATTCAAAATATTTTCATTGTTCTGCCATAGGAATTAAGTTCATATTAAGTTCCTTATTTCCTCATTTTTCATCTTAGGGCAACCGAAATAGGTGAAATGAAATCAAGCAGTCTCTGCTTGATGTTTCATACCATGTAGCCTGCTGAAAGATTATTTGGTTATTTGGTCAGAAATTGAGCTTTAAAAATGTTTTTATATAATATTTATAATCAAAATTTGTAGAAACAGTAATTCAACACATTTTTATAGCTTGCCTGCAGTCACAAAAATGAGTACAGCAAGGAAGCAAGAATAGATCCAGTACAATGCATCTCATAAACAACATGGTAACAGCAAACATGCTATCTCTGACTGACAGCTGGAGGCTTCTTCCTAATTCACGTGCACTATATACAGTTTTCACATTTATAAGCCTATGAAAAAACAATAATAACAAAAACAACATTTTTTTTTCATTTATCTTCCTGAAAGCTGAATAGCATAGCAGCATTATCTAAAGCGATTAGCTACAATACTCACTTTTATAGTTGGCAGCTTCCCTGAAAAATAAAGGACCAAATATATGGAGCATATAGAAAATATCAACTTTAGATTATTACCCATAACTTCTGACTTGCTTGCTGTACAAGCTATAAAATAGCTTAAATTCACCAATAGGTAGGAAGCAATATGTGCTTAACTGACTGTCATCCATACACTTTCTTGCACCTACTGACACCAGCCAGTTGTTCTATTAATGGAACTTGTGTTTGTGATGAGCTGTGATGGCTCAGGGGTTAGAATGCAGTATTGCAGGCTAACTCTGCTCACAGTCAGCAGTTCGAATCTCACCAGGCTCAAGGTTGACTCAGCCTTCCATCCTTCCAAGATGGGTAAAATGAGGACCCAGATTGTTGGGGACAATATGCTGACTCTGTAAGCCGCTTAGAGAAGGCTGTAAAGCACTATGAAGCGGTATATAAGTCTAAGTGCTATTGATATTGATATTGTGATGTACTAATTAACGTATTCTTCAAATCTCATGGATTGAAGAGGCAAAACAATTTAACAATGTAGGATAAGCAATCAGAATTTCCATTTTTTTTTTACCAGTGATAGCCTTAGGAAGTGTGTGTTTTCTTCTGAGTCATGACATAATAGACATTGATATCCTGTGACTAGAAAGGCTCGCAGTGCAAAGGAATTGCTCTGTTGAAGTCACCATTGGATCTTTAAAACGTAAAATCTTTATTTATATCCAAAATTGTATAGTTGGTAAATAGAGTTCAATACACTGAATTTTCACAAAGTCAGGTTCTGTGACTGTGTCTTCATATTTCTCCTTTTAAAACTTCCAGTTGTTCCTGTGATTTTGAAAGGATTAACTTACGATGAAAAGCGGGGAGCTTGCAGTGTTGGCGCCAATGTACGGGATTCTGCTTGCTATGTATGTTGGGCTTTTGCTCGCGCCTATGATCCTTTAGAACTGAGGCCTTTTGTTAACCAGATTGCAAGGTAAGTTTTTAAAACGAAATACCAATACCAATTTCTTTAAATAAAATATTTTTCAAGAAATGAAATAACATATATTAATGCTACTTAAAAGGCTAAATGTAGAGCTATTATTCTAAGATCTTATTTAAAATATCTAAAATATTTGCATTCAAGTTATATAAGAGAACATATCCAATATAGATCTGTCCAACGTCTGGAGAACCTCTTGATTGTGCCACATTCAATGCATTCTTATTGGAAAACATTCTCTGGAGATAAAACAAATGCCATCATAGTTACAGTTCAAGCACTTGTTTTAACTCTAGATTCTTGTTGGCATGGAGTAGTTCATGATACTATTTTCATTACATTTGGGCATCAATTTATATACTGTATATATGATAGTATATGTATATAAGTATACATTGTAAGTATGTATACATATAGAAGTATGTACAGTATACATACAAACTATGTATCTCTATAGGTTGTACACAAAACATAGCTTTATATACATATTATATAGCTATAGCTAACCAGTTTCATTATGTGTTTATGAAACTGAATGCAACTGTACCTGTTGATTCTGTTACCTACGATAAAAGTTCTTTTACTAAATGACTGTGTAGATGAGAAACGTTTGGGGTGCTTTTTAGGGTTTTTTTGTTTGTTTGTTTCTTTGCTTTTCCAGTTGTAACAATTTAATGTGGTAGCTCAGCAATAAACTGTATGTTGAGAATCAGGAACTTTTGGGAGCATGACGCATAGTTTCACCTGTATTAGTATACTTTGGTTTACAGCCAATAACAGTAATCATCTATCTTTTTTTTTCTTGTTTCTTAGTTCTAGCCTTAGGTGTGTCACTCTTTCTGTTTGAGAAGAGCCATCTATTTAGCCACAACGAAATTGTTGCTATCTTTTTACAGAATACCAGTTCACTCTTTGAACAAATCTTTGCAAACAAATTTGCATTGATTTTGTGTTCAGGTTTAGCCAAATGATCTCAGATCTCACAACGTAGCTCCCTTAGTTTGGCCTAAAGTAATATCTTTTAATGCCTATAACCTATGCATTCACTGATTGGCTTTAACTGTTTGTATGGCGTGATGAAGGGTCCCTTTGACCTAGTTAAGCACATTCTATGGACACATTCAATATAACAGAAAAAAAGTAGTACAAAAAAATTGAATGATATTTTCAAGTAAATTTCAGTGCATAACATTGCCTAATTGTGGTATGGAAAGTCATGAAAGCAGAATTGAATGGGTTGTTATTAGTGAGTGTGGATAAGAAGGCTATCAGAAAAATCATGAGAGTGTCAAATGAGAGCCAGTCTGGTATTGTGGGTAAGGCAGCAGTCTCAAAACTAGGTGACTATGAATTCTAGTCCGCCTTATGCACAAAGCCATAAGGTGGATGACCTTGAGCCAGTCACTTTCTCTCAGCCATATGAAGTAAGCAATGGCAATCCACTTCTGAAAAACCTTACCAGGAAAATTTCAGGGACTTGTCCAGGCATTCTTCAAAAGATTGGGCATGATTGAATGGAAGGGGAAAAAAACCCCTGCCAAATATTATAATATTTTATGGTTTATTGAAAAGCTTCTTTGTGGGAGGTTACAGTATAATGCTGAGTTTCTATAATTATTAAGAAAGACTCAAGATATTATTTACTTAAAAGTTCTATTTAGTTTAATTGCTGAATAATTTTGTTGCTTTGGCAGTAGTTAGAGAACTGACAGATAAAAATAATTAGAACTGAAGTTTACTCTTGAGAAGATGGGAAAACTCCTCCTTTATCTGTGCTTCAGAATTGGACTATATTTCAACTCAGAAAGATTTGGTCGAAGTGTGGGAGTGCAGGCAATTTAGTCTTCCCTGGAGTACTGCATGGTGAGAAGAAAAGAGAGGTGTGGCTCTCATGTAAATGGAGCCACTTGGCCCTAGGGCAAGATTAGCCTGCAGAATCAGGAAATATGAATATTGCTCAAAGCTACATCTTGTGCTGTGATGAAATGCTGAGAATAATTTTACACAAATAAGTTTGTTGCCTGACGAGTTCATTCTCAAGAGCAATTTCTGTTACATATTAAGTGAATTTGCACTCCAGACAGGTAGTCCTTGATTTATGATCACAAATTGAACTCAAAATTTCCCTTGCTAAGCAAGGCAGTTTTTAAGTGAATGTTGCCCCATTTAGACCTTTTTTGCCACGGTTGTTAAGGAAATCACTGCAGTTAAAGTGAATCATGCAGTCATTAAGCGAATCTGGCTTTCCCCATTGACTTTGCTTGTAGGAAGCTGGCTGGGAAGGTTACAAATGGTGATCATATGACCCCAGGACAGGACAGCTGACATAAATACATGCCACTTGTCAAGCGCCTGAATTTTGATCATGTTACCATGGGGATGTTGCAAAGTCGTAAGTGTGAAAACTAGAAACATAGAAAACTGATGGCAAAAAAAGATCTAGTGGTCCATCAAGTCTGCCCTTTGAGGGTTTTTTTAAAAGAAAATTGTTGGATGATGGACATGTGTTTATCCCAAGCATATTTAAACTCCGTTGCTGATGATTGACCCACCACCTCTGCTGGAAGTTGGTTTCAAGCTTCCACTACTCTTTCTATGAAGTAATACTTTCTAATATTACTTTTGAACTTCCCTCCTGTAAGTTTGAGGTTATGCCCTCTGTGTTCTTGATTTTTGCTTAATATTGCCTTCTCGAACCTTATTCACATCCTTGAATGACCACAACTGGTCATAAATAACTTTTTTCACTGCCATTGTAAATTTGAACGGTCACTAAACAAATGGGTGTAAGTCAAGGACTACCTGTGTCTCAATTTTCCACATCAGCATGTTCAGATTTTGCAATTAAAGATATTTTCAAAATAGACTAATGAGCTCTTTCAAAATGCAGGCTTTTTCTCTTATACTGAGAGTCTGATAACGCCTCTGGCATTGCTTCTGTCCCATTGGTTCATTTCTGACTTTCTCTACTTGTACTTTTTTAGTCCATATCTAGTGCAATAATACGTGCAATTTAGCAGTCTGGAGGAAACTTCTCAGTGGATTGCTGGGAAGCATTGTGATGTGAGGGAACAGATCTTCCCTCAGTCAAATAAGCAGTCTCCAGAAGAATGTTGAACATCTGAACAGTGGCTGAACAGAAAGCAAACCATAGGGTAGCTTCCTTCTGAGGAGTTTATTCAGGATGCTGGAGGAGATAAGAAGTATCTTCATTCTCTCTACCAATAAAGCCTCACCAGAAAGTTTAGAAGGAGGAAGAGATTGAGGCTCTCACTGCCCCTTTCACCTAGTCAAGATAGTACATACAGTGTATGTGAATGTAGATAAATAAATAAATATGTGTAATAAACAGGTAATCCTCAACTTATGACCACAATTGTGCCCAAAATTTCTGTTGCTAAGCAAGACATTTTGCCCCATTTTACAACCTTTCTTGTCACAGTTGTTAAATGAATCACTGCAGTTGTTAAGTTAATAACACGGCTGTTAAGTGAATCTGACTTCCACATTGACTTTGCTTGTCAGAAGATCGCAAAAAATGACTCTGGGATACTGCAACCATCATAAAGCTGAGCCAGTATCCTAATTTTGATCACATGACCATGAGGATGTTGCAGTTGTGATGAGCATAAGTGTGAAAAAAGGTCATAAATAATTTTTTTCAGTGCTGTTGTAACTTTGAATGGTTGTAAGTTGAGGACTATCTGTATAACAATAGTCCACAAACCTAATCTGTTTCAGAGGATTTGCCACCTTTGGCTTATATGGAATCACTCCACTTTATTCTATGTGATTCAAAGAATCTGGTTTGTGCTGAAAGGAAGAATCCAAAAAAAGAAACCATGTTAGTTCATGTTAGAGTTTGTTCTTCATTCCCTTGGACCTGATAAGAGTCACATTTTTTGATATGCTGAATAAAACACAAAGGAATATATTTATATTTGTTAGGTTTTCATCATAATTAAAGAAGCAGATGAGAAGAGTTGTGGTAATTTATGGCTAATAATAAGCTCGTATGATTCACCAATTGAAATAGTTTCATTTTAAGTGTGTTTCTCATTTTATAATGATAGAAAATCTTATGGCTGAGTTTTGGCAATTGAGCTGCCAGAAAGAGAAGGATCTATGCGTTATAAATATGATTTAAGATTTGCAATTGTCCATACTGATCTTCTCTGCAGCAGAATTTCCTGTGGATGTTAAATTACTTTTGTCTTCCTCTAGCATTCCAAATGAGAAATAAGGATTCTTCCTCCTTGCAAAGCTAACAAAAAGAAAGTACAGAATACTGAAAATGAAACACAATTTGTATTGATACTGAATGTGATTAACAGTTTAAAACCTAATGATAAAGCTGTGTTTTTAAGGAGTTTCTAGTGAGATTACATACAGCTGCCAAAGTAGTACATGGTATAATCAAGGAATGATGCAGATGAAGAATCTTTCCTGTGTATCAGATACACAGGAGGCAATCCTTCAGAGCAGGGGTGTCAGACTCACGTCATCACGACGTCATCACGTGACGTATCGGGAGTTTTTTTCCCTTCGCTAAACCAGGCATGGGTGTGGCCAGTGCGTGACGCATCCGGCCCGTGGGCCGGGAGTTTGACAGCCCTGCTTCAGAGGATATCTTCAGCAAGGCTTTTCTGGAGATGCTGTCTGATAATTGGGAACAATAATCTCCTGGGTTAATTAAGACCTAAGCCATGGGTCCCTCAAACTACGGTCCGTGGGCCGCATGTGGGCCGCCAAAGACATTAATCCGGCCCGCGCAGGACCACGAGACTGCCCCGCCCACATCGCCCCACCCACCCTTTGGCCGACTGCAGGACTTACCTTCGCGAGCCCTGCGGGCTGGAACTGAAAGGTAAGGCCAACAATTTTGGCCTGCAGAGACGTTCTGGAGGCGGGGGAGGTGAAAAACAGGGCGCACAGATGGCCCAGGAGGCCAAAAAATGGCCGAAAATGGCCTGTTTTTACCTCCCCCACCTCCAGAAGATAGATAGAGAAAGAGAGATAGATAGACAGAGAGAGAGAGAGAGACACACACACATACAGAGACAGAGAGAGACAGAAAGAGAGAGAGAGAGACAGAAAGAGAGAAAGAGAATGAGAGAGAAAGAGAAGGAGAGACAGAAAGAGAGAGAGAGAGACAGAAAGAGAGAGAGAGACAGAAAGAGAGAGAGAGACAGAAAGAGAGAGAGAGAGAGAGAGAGAGAGAGAGAGAGAGAGACAGAGGGGGGTGGAGAGAGGGAGAGAGAGACGCCTAAACAACTGAAAAAAGGATATAGTAAAAAGAAAAGCCAACCAAAGGAGAAACATGCAAACAAAAGCAAATAAAACACCCCCAGGAGCAAAACAAATTAAAGTTTAATTTGTGTGCATTGTTTAATGGACTGTTAAATTGGCCACGCCCACCTAGTCACATGACCTAGCCATGCCCACGCAGCCAGTCCGGCCCCCCAACAATCTGAGGGACTGTGAATTGGCCCCCTGTTTAAAAAGTTTGAGGACCCCTGACCTAAGCCATTTGGGTACTTTAAAAGCAGGCGAGTTTACAGTGTTTTAACTTGAATCAGTTGTATTAATTTTGGAAAGGGCTGCTCTGACCATTTTGGGAGTGATCTGGGTTTGAAAATTGGGGTTGGGTGTTGTTTGAGCATGAAATTTAAATTGAATGTATTTTTTAAATTTTATTTTAATATACCACCATATTCCAAGAGTCTGTGGTTTATGAGTAGGAAATGCAGTACAGCCTTAATAAAGATGGCAGTTCACTGTCACCATTAAAATTCTACTTAAAATGGTTGTCCCTTCCTTGCAGAAGGCTAGTAAATGGCTCAGCTCTGAGAGAAAAGTGTTCCAGAGTATCAAGGCCACTGCTAGTCGTGTCAGGTTAACAACCATAGTGTGAATAACCTAATTCTAGGTATATATCTGTGTGGTATAGAGACAGTTAAGGGCAGAGTTTGTGGATATTCTTTTTTGCCAGATCAACTTTAGAAAGTCCAAAGGCATTGTATCTCAGGATAAATTATTCCAATTATTAGACTTTCAAAAATCCATATGATTACTAATCTCTAAATCAAAATCTTGGTACTCATCCCTTATACTTCATAATAACTTTTTAATACAAGATTTGAAATTCTTAGAATTGTTTTTTTCAGTTTTATCTCCAGAGCCATAAGAGTACAGATATAAAATATTCTCTTAGTGTTTTCTTATGTATTCCCATGACACATTACTGATTGTGTCTTTAATTATATTTCTATATATTTGTCTTTGAAACAGTGGTAAATATGTAGCATTGTGATAAAATGTTTAATATATTTTAAAACCCTACAGAAATTTATATTGATTGCTAAAAGTCAGATACAGTATACTACATCTACATTATAGAATTAATGTGGAGTAAATCAAATAAACTAATTACAAATATTTTTGCTGCTGATGAAAGGAATTCTGTTTTCATTTATGTGGGGAATCTTGTTGGTTTGTAGTAAAATTAAATAATAGGGATATCCTAGATGCCATAGTGTTATATGGGCATATATGTTCAATTATGGATTACATGGCTTTGCTATAGACCAATCCACAGCATTTACTGCTCTGATTCGGTCTGTGTGCAGAACATGCTCTTACTTATCTCCAGTTATACTGCACTCATTTCTTATATAATAAAAACAGCATGATGATTACTTCATATTTTCATATTGGCTTTGCTGTAAGGAAAGCAAAAACCTAACCTACATGGGGCGGTGCGATTTCTCAGCGGTTAAGACACTGGAGCTTGTCATCTAGAAAGCCGACAGCCCAGTTTCGAGACCTGAATGCTGCCTGACAGAGTGAGCTCCTGTTACTTGCCCCAGCTTCTGAAAACTTAGCAGTTTGAAAGCATGCAAATGTGAGTAGATAAATAGGTACCAATTCGGCGAGAAGGTTACCGCTTTCTGTATTTTCATGCTGGCCGCATGATGATGGAAACATGTTAGACAATTCTCGTCTGAGAATCGGAGTTGAACACCCCCTTGAGTCAGTCACGACTGGACAGAGGAAATCTTTAAACTTTTAAACCTTTATCTTCACATTACCATTTAGAAGTCTGGTAAGCTCCTTTTCTAATACACACATCAACGGACTAAAAACTAGCATACAAATCAACTCTCTTACAGATCTTCTTTTCTTTTTATGATGCACTATAGTTGTTCAGCTGTAGCTCATAAAAGCTCATGACTTTTAATAAAATGCGTTAGTCTGAAAAAGTGCTACCAGATTCCTGATTTTTGCTAAAGACTGACATGGCTTTCCTCTTACAATCGTTAAAGTTCTCCCTTTTAGGCTTGTGTTGCAATTAGCCACTATTGAGTGATCAGTATTGAGAGATAGGGTGTCCTGTCTTATAAATTAAGATCATCATAGGATCATTATTTAAAAACAATGCAGATCAAGAACAGAAATAATATGCATATGTTGATATAATCTTGAAAAACAAATGAATTTAAAGGCTTTGCTTCAGTATACAGTAACTAAAGTGTACTATAAACCAAATACAGAGTTTGAAATTTACCAATCTTAGCCAATAGTGAATGCAGCTAGTATAGTCCCTTAGACAAAAATGATAGCTCTTCAAAGGACAAATTTTGTCAAATTGTTCATATATATCTATATCCATATCTCTCTCTCTGTGTGTGTGTGTGTGTATGTGTGTGTGTGTGTGTGTACACACACATATTTTTTTCCCTTTTCCTTTCTCTTTTCAGTGCCCTGATTATAGCTGCTATATTTGACCGTGATATTAACTGCAGAAGAGCAGCCTCGGTAAGTTTAATTATAATCTATGGGACAGTATTGAGATGATTTTGCTCGGCAGTACCTTATGTTGTTCAGTAGCTATTTCAAATATTTTACTTCCTAGGTTTACATAAAAACAGAACATTGGATCTCATGTCTCATTCTTCATGTGCAAAGTGTATTGTCTTTGTTTCATTGTTTTTATGACAGGTCAATATGCCAATTGTATAAAGGAACAGCCAAGATTGAAAGAACAGAGTGATCTTTCTGTTATGTCACCACTGGATTATTTTGATTTCAGTTCAAGTTTTTAACATATAGAGAAAAGGATCTTTAAATGATTTTGCAAGTATCTTTTTACTGTCAATCTGTTGGTAGGACTACAGCAAACATAAGGATCAACATATTGTATTAGCCATTATTAACAGATTTGACTGGATAGGATGAGAAGGTAAGATGAAGAAAAACTTCATTTCTTTTGTCCCACATGTTCTGCTGGGAAGAATTTCCCTTTCTTCAGGCTTTGCTCTGCTTTCTGAGAAAATCAACAAGCTCAATTCAGTCCTGGATCTTGAACCGACCATTAAAGAAAAGGATTAGGTCTTCTATAGATACTACTGTCAGATCCTCTGATCCTTACCTTCATATTAACACAAACATATTTCTGTTGTCCATTATATTATCAGATGTAAACTCTAAAAATTTAAAAAAGCTAGTCAGTTTATCAGTCTTGATTATTTCATACCTGTCTTTTTTGTATAATTATAGTTATTTACCTGTTTCTGTTGTGGTCACTTCATTGTTCATGGATGTTAGAAATCCTTCTATTTTATTTTCTATGTCAATTCTTTCTTGGCTTAAAAAAAAAAGCTTGATTTAGTATTTTCATATCAGCTAGCACTTTACTTTTCATGTAAATCGGTTTAAGAAATAAATTATATTATAATATTATATGTATGTCCTCTTGAAGAATAATATTTATTGTGAAACATTGAGATATGTATTGTATTTGTATCTTTTTTATGTCCTTTTCCCTCAGGTTTTCCGTAATTTGAAGCAATTTCATAGTTGTTATTTGTACAATCTGAAACAAATGTCACTCTATAGGCGTCATATGTTCACATTCCAATGCATGTTTAACTATTTATATAAATATTAAATACAAATTAAATATTTCTTATAAAAATCTACAATACTGATTGTGAGTTAAATCAAGAATTAGTAATTTAAAAGTGCTATTATTTCAGTTTATTAGAATGAAAATTGTGTTTTCCCATGACATAACAAAAGATAGAAGCAGAAATAAGTAGCCAATAGCATTTTGGATATTTACCAACAATTCAAGCTTAGACAGATGTAATATGACTCAACACCAAAAAGCAGAATTAATTAACTAGTTCCCTCTCTCACTCTTCCAACAAAGTCATAGTTTCATTCAAATTTAGTCTGCATATGGTTTTATATCTTCGCTGAATTCATTTTTTCTTCAAATTATTGGTTTCAGAGAATAAAACAGATTGATGAGTATAATTTACATAATTTAAAACTTGTTAATTTGAATAGATGGACAAGCTATATTGTGAAATTAAAAATATACTAAACTGCTCCAAGTTACGTGCTCAGTTCTCTTTTGATGTCTGTGGGAATTATGTGTAATTTTAGAAATAGGCTGAGTTGTCATCTTTGCACTACATCGTAATGGTAGAAAAATAATCTTATCTGAAGGCAGTTCCTGCTAATTACTGAAATTTACTTAGATGTCAAACTAGTTGTATATCACTTATACTATTGATCTAAGATTGACAAGCATAGTTAAACTCTCCATAAACATCTATTTTTTATTTTAAAAATCCTTTTTCATCAGAGAAAATGAGAAATATTTTATTATTTGATATTTTAAAACTATATGCAAAAATATTTCACATTTAGCTATTAGCTGTATATTGAATGTGCAATGTTTATATTTGTGTGTACATCTGTTATGTGTCTGTTTTTTTGTGCATGTGTGTATATATAGAGAGAATCTGTACTTATATATGTATATGAGGACATGTTTTCATACAGCTTAGATGAGTGTAGGAAACTCATTGAAATGAACTGGTTTATTCATGAATAAACTGATTTTATAATAAACAGCATATTTGATTTAGTATATTTAAATATATTTGCACAAGGAATTGAACGTGGAATTGCATGAAGTAAATGTACAGCAAGGCTTTGTTAAATTTGAGTAGCTACCTTAAAATTGTTTTAATCCTGAGCCGTGGTGGCGCAGTGGTTAGAGTGCAGTATTGCAGGCTACTTCTGCTGCTTGCAATTTGGCAGTTCAAATGTCACCAGGCTAAAGGTTGACTCAGCCTTCCATCTTTCTGAGGTGGGTAAAATGAGGACCCAAATTGTTGGGAGCAATATGCTGACTCTGTAAACCGCTTAGAGAGTTCTGTAAAGCGGTATATAAGTCTAAGTTCTAATGCTATTGCTATTATTTCCAAGTTGAGGATGCCACCTTGGTAAAAATGCTTTTGTTTATGGAGAAAGGAAGACTGAAATTGCTCTATGGAAGTATTTTGGGGCATTTAGACCCCCATTATTGTTAGCATGATTCAGTGTAAATCTACCATATTTCCCCTTTCTCCTTTCCTTCTTATATATACAATAACTACCTAGAATTTTAGTTTTGATGTCATATAAAGATGTATAACGCACACTCACATACACATACATACATTTTTTTAAAGAAAGAACCAGCAGAAAGATGGAATTTACTTGTGTTTCAGTTTATAGTATATGAAACCATATTCACATAGTTTTTTATTCAGGATGTACCTTATTGATTCAGAAAAGTGCTTTTCTGAAAACTGACTAACCCTTTAAGCTAGAAAATTTACTCTTTTTTTTCATTCTTTTATTATTATGTGGGTTGCATTGGAATTGCCAGAAAAATCAAGGACAAGTTCAAAGGTTATGGGGAACAGAAGATTTCTTCTAAATTTCATTGAAGCTGAGAGATTCATTGTTGTATCCTAGGGTTCTTAAGTCCTTCTCAAATGCATTGATTGAATTTCTAGCACAATAAAGTGCAGTATAATTATCATCTGTTTGGACTTATAGTTAAAAAGTTCCATGGCCGAAGTCAACTGGCAAAATCATATCAACCGGTTAAATTGAAGGGAAGTTGTATGTTAATATTGTCATGCTAAATTTGTATAAAATTTAGGTACAAAAAGATTTAAGCAACCATTTTTGCCTACTAAGTATATATTTTGAGCTCTGAAAAACAGAGTTCTACTCTTCATTCTCCCAAATACTTGAATCTTACCATAATGTGGTTTTATCAGTTAAGCTCGTTTATCTCTCTTTTCACCCTCATGCAGTATTGAAATATGATAAGGGTTTTATTTTAAAAAATACAAAATAATAATTGATCCAATGTTTAAATCTGAATGTTTTGCATTTCAAAACTTATTTATGAAGTCTATAAATGAGTTATAAATAACTCCAAGCAAGTTAATGCTATCTCTCATCTCATATAATTTATAAAAGGAGAAGTTTAGATATATGAAAACGTTAAATGTAGAGCACACAGCACATTTATAACTTTATGGAAGTAGTCTGGAAAATCTCTCTCAGTAGCTGTATTCTAAGGGCATTGTCTTTTCATTTCTACTGGAAGCATTGTATCAGCAATGAAGGCCACTGTTCTGGGTGTGTCTGATTTTAATAAACACCCATTTCTAAACTCTTCGCACACAGCATATAAATTTAAAAGAGCATTAGCACATAACAACTGCCTAAGGGCATATTCAGCTAACAAAGTTGACTTTTCATTTTAAAATAAAGCCCATGGGTCATTTATATTGCTGCGTGTTTGTTTTGAATTCATGATCTGGTGTTTATCTGCAAGCAAACCTGACTCATTTTTTTTTATGTTTGCTCTCTCTGTTCTTAGGCTGCCTTCCAGGAGAATGTTGGTAGACAGGTAAGGTAACTTAGAAAAAAAAACACAAACCCTTTCATTTAATTTTTTTGTAAATCCACTGAAGCATAAAATTAAGTGTAGGTGTTTTGTCACTTCTAGCAGTGAATAAGAGGTTTGGTGAATTTGGATAAATGATTTTGAAATCTAAAATTACCTTCCAGTCTTAAAAATGATACTATGATGTTTCAGAAATTATGATTTCAGAATATTTTTCTGTGATTTCAGAATATTTTTCTGTATTGAATTTGTATTGGATTGGAGCTTTTCAGAAATCAGCATGTGCCAATATTATTTCTTACTCTCTTTGTCAGACAACCCTTATCTCTCGTTCTATTAAGAATGATGTGTGGGTGAGGGGGGTCCTTTAATGAGAGATTTTTCAGTTGATAAGAGATACATAAGCATTGTTTGCTGTAGATATTTATTTTAATATTTTTTTAAAAATATCATGCCTTTGACCAAATTTTCTAAATTTGATTTGTAGTTTGCACTTAGCATAGACAAGCGCATCCACCTCCCCTTGTGTTCCTAGTGTAAAAACAAGAAGAAGGAGTTGGTCCTGAATTTCAGTTTCTTTCAGTTTTATTTCAGCCGAACAAAACTCGTCATTTTTATTTTTCTAACAAAATAGAACCAACAGAAAAGGTGTTTACAGAATTTTCAAGTATGGTACTGGTACTATTTTCCTCTGAGTTTAAGGTACTTTTGGTTCAATAAGAACTAACTTAAGTCTTCCTATATATATTTGAAGCATTCCGGAAAGTATAACAAAAATCAACATGTACATTACAGGTACACAATACCATTTACCTATCTATAAAATTGTATTTATTGTACCTGATATGAAAATTTTACCTCTTGGTGCTTTGGCAGCCAGAAGCACCATGTTTTTAAACAGAAGAAAACAGCTATTTTTACACTGAGAAGCATAATGGGTCTTTTGTGGTACATTGAAGGTTGCACTCAAAAAGTGAATGAAATATATATTAATTAATAAAAAGCTATTAATCTGTAACATGTTTGAGAAATATTCAGCAGAAGGACATGAGAAGATGCATACATTTTTTAAAAAATTGCCACTGTATCTTAATATTTTATATTGAAATTAAACTATTCCAAACTATCCATAGTTCAGTATGTCTTAAATATATATCATCCTTAACAGGTTCTGTTTGTCAGATTCTTTTTTACTTAACTCCTTATTTTTAATGTTCTGTTCCTTTAATGTACGTCCCTCCTCCCCCCAAAAAACTTTTATCCAAGGATCAGAAATTCCTTATTTATATAAATCACCTCAATTTTTAAGCATGTCATTTCAGCATCACATGGAATAATATTATTTGGCCTTTTCATTTTACCAATCGAGATCCAGTTTAGACAGAAACAACACACATTATTAAGCCAAAATTGTAATTCTATGACCATGTAATCTTTCCAAACTTGAAGAATAGTTCTTTATATAATTATAAATCCCAAATTGATAATATTTTGTTAAAAACTATATCCATGGTTAAACTGTATTGATCATGGTAATATTATATAGATACAATGGGAAAGTCCATATCATAGGAGTAAATGTCCCTTCACCATTTTATAATGATGTTGATTGCCAACTCTTTTTAAACATTCTCAGATGTGTCCAATAAAACATGAAAGGAAACAAATGTTCCCTTTCTCGTCTTAAAATCATGAGAAACATACTTTTTAGTCTTTGAAGCCTTTAAACCATTGATTTCTTAATATGGATATCCTAAGTCTGTTCAGGGTTCTTTTAAATATATAACACCTATATTGATAATAATATACTTAGCTGTTTATCAAAAGTACTGCTTAAAATAATCCTAAACAGATAACGGCATTGACAATAATTCAGGAATTCTAGGAACTGTGAAATGGCAATATAAATTAAATCAAAAGTTTTAATTTATACTACCATTTCACAGTTCTTAGAATCTCAAGTCTGTTTCTAAGCAATTTATTGATGACATTCTGCATTACAGTTTATTTCTAGACTTCAGCAAGTTGCATTGCTAAATTTTGATATCGAATAGTTTGCTGATTCCTTACTTAGAAATCCTACCATCAAACTACAGGTTTCCTTAATGTAGAAACCTTCTAAATCCACATTTATTTCTTCCTTCTTTTTAATCTGTGAAATATCAGAGTTAAAATCTTAATTAATTTCTAAATTATCTCTGCTTCTCTGGAGTTTATCTTGTTGGTCTTTTTGGCTGCAGGGGAACATAAGAGCCTTTTGATGATTACTGAAGCAATTCCTGAGTTTGTCCCTCTTAGAGAGTTCTGCATATCTATAATGGCAGCTACTTGGGCATTTGATCCATTTAGTTCCAACTAAACTTCCAGAGTTCTGAATGTCTATAATGGCAGCTACTTGGGCATTTGATCCATTTAGTTCTAACTAAACTTCCATAGGACTGGGATTTGAAGCTTTAATTGATAGAATTGGACTCTTGTGCACACATAGTTATATGAATGTTAAAAGCACTGCTCATCAGGAAATCTTAACATTATCTAACCTTGCTTTTTATTCTGCTGGTCTATGGATTCTGCTTTGAATAGCATACTTTGTTTGGCCAAGTGTGATTAGACACACAAGGAGTTTGTCTCCGGTGCAGAAGCTCTCAGTGTACATGCAAAGCAACAGAATAATAATAATCATAATAATGATACCAATAAGAGGGTGTAGTAGAGAGTATGAGAAGGATGATAATAATACTACAACCATACAACATGGGTGAATATATACAGTTGTCAGAGCAACCAGTCGGAAATCATTCAGCTTAGAGAAATTATTCCTGGAACAAAATGTTCCTTTTTATCAGTGAAGAACATAAATAATTTAGTAGTATTTAACTGAGATACTCCATTACATTGCTGGATGACAAGTTGCCATTGATTTACCGATGTTCATAGTAATGTAGTTTGCATAATGTTAAGCAGAAGCCCTTGTAGGACAATTGGGAAGAGGGAACAATAATTAGAATAGGATTATTTCAGAAAAATAGAAATAGAAGAAATTTGTTCCATTCTTTATCATCTGTCTGAAAATAAATCCCAGGGGGACCTTGTTTAACTATTCTTTGCCTAATCTTTTGAGTTAGTATTTTGGACCTTTCTGGATTCTGGAAGAAAACGAAATAAACCCTGTTGGTTCAGAATTCATCCACTATTGAAACTTTTACAAATTTTCAGAAAGGAATAAAAACAGAGTAGTGATAGTATTAAAATGTTCATTCATTGAATTTGTATATAAAATATATGTATATAGTTTAATCCTCTACAGCTGCATATGGATTTTTTTAATAGATGATTAGATTAAAGGAGAATCTAGTTTTGTTCCATTAGCATCTGATTATATTATAAATCCCCAAAATGCAATTTGTTGAATAAATCCTTTATTGGAATGCCCCATTGCATTACATATTATGCTGGTTTAAATGCACTGCAGTCTTATTTTGGGCACCTGTTCCTTGATGAATCATTCATTTAATATAGTTTTACTCTTTCAGCATATATACTGAATTGCCTAGAGTTGTTTTAATTAAAAATACACCCAAATTCTTCCCTCAAAGGATAGTTTCAGATTGATTCCTTTTAAATTGCTGTTTTCTGTATTATACCTGCTTTGTTGTTCACTGCACAGTGTCTTAATTTGCCAGTCTACAAATATTATAAATAAATAATTAAATATGCTTCCCTTCACACCAAAAAGCTAGTGCATTATTTAAACAAAGCAGAGTACAATATGTGTTCCATGTAATGTACTATCACACTTCCACCATTTTAAATATTGTTGGCCCTGCCTCTGGATCAGGACCACAAGTCTTATAGGCTGCAAGAAAATTAAATTCCTTCCTTTTCTCTATCAGAGAAAGCCTTCATTTGCAATGAAGATGACACACTGAAAAAATTATTATGTTGTATCTACAGCAGTAAAAAAAAAAAAGAGTTTAAACTCTTTCCTGCCTAACATGAGATTAGTCTTGATTATGCTATCCTGAAGCAACAATTTATAATTGAAACCATAAATGCTTCAACCTGCAGTTTAACATAATTTAGACCAATTCTCATAATTAATATTCAGTGTGAAAAATACACCAAAATAAAAAAATAAAAGATATAGACACAACGTAGGCGAAATACCCCTTCTCAAGAGGACCCATGGTATTTTCTATAGCCCGTTAACATATTTTTTTTTTCTGGGTAGCTTCGGGCTGCTAAGAGACCTTCAGAATGAAGCACTGAATTGTAACTACCACTTTTATTTAACAATGGGACATGACTCACAAAGCAGTCTATGATACAGAGTTGATGTTAGAACCTGACTATTTACTTTGTACATAACCATCTTCCTTTAAAAAAATCAAGAAGGACGGAGATTTAATTGCATCCTCACTGAAGTCTCCATGGCGACGAGTTTAGAAATCTGGGTTGCTTGTAGCCACATTTGGTTTTCTTTTTGTTTTTGATACCCAGTACATGTTCATGCTTGGTGTATTTGCTGCCTTAGGGATTTGTCAACTTCTGTATTTAATGTTAGTCCTGACTCCTACCTGTTCTGAAATCCAAGCCACTCCTTTAGATGTCTCTGCACCCTGAGGTGGCTGTTACCACACCCTCCATTGACTATTTCTCACTGAGATGGCAAAATAGTCTGGTTCACCTGATGAGTATGATAGTGCGAGAGAGAGAGAGAGAGAGAGAGAGAGAGAGAGAGAGAGAGAGAGAGAGAGAGAGAGAGAGAGAGAGAGAGATACTTAGCTTAGTTCTTTCTTTTATCAATACAGTTTTCTGAATATTTTAGTTCCAGTTATTTGGCTGTTGCTTGGAGATATGTCTTATGGTTTGATTATGGTTGAATGTAAGGGTTTTTTCCTTAGCCAAATTGCCTTTTATAAATGACCAACCTTTGCTTGGAACACCAGCTTATGATCCTTGTACCTAGCCTCTTATCTTGCTCAAATGTTGGTATTTATTACATATATACGACATATGTCCTGAATATCAGTAACAACAAAAAGTTAGATTGGTTTTTCAAAGAAAGAAAAGGGAGTTTTAAATCCAAGAAGGAGTAGATTATAGGCTGTGGTGTGTCCCAAATAGAAGTGTGGCAAATGTGTAGGATGTTCAGTTCTGTATGTTGTCATGCCAACATTTTTATAAAGGCAAAATTACCTGTCTCATTATCAAGAAATGCTATGATAATGAGTAAATACCCTACTCTGACTTCATCTTTTTTTAAGTGGGTGGTATTTTCAACTTCTTAACCTGCAGTGTTGACATAGTTGATGTAATTTCTATTTATTAGACTCTATGTCAAAATCCTTAAGAACTGCTACAAATTTATATGGTTATTCTATTTCAAAATAAAGTACAAAATAATCATAAGAACATAAAAGCATAAGATCCCTTCTAGATCAGACCACAGGTCCATCTAATTCAGCATTCTGGATTAGAAAGTGTCCAACTGGATGGATTTGAAAAGTTCATAAGTCTAAACTGTCGGGCAATAGCCTCTTTTCATTGTTGCTTCCAAGCAATCAGTAGTTAAGATGGGTTGTTTATGATTCAAGGAGTGCAAGCAGCCATTAATTTTAGTAGCCATTAATAGCCTGATCCTCCATGGAGTCTCCTTTGAGAACCATAGTTCTAAAAATTATCTCTCAAATTGTTAGATCAAAGTAATTTTAGTTCTTTTAACCACATTCTTTCACATTGATCCATTTGTGTAATATAACCAAAATTCTTACTCATTTTATCATGCATTATTTTTTTCTTCAATTTTTTAAATTTATTCAAAAGATTAATTCAAAAGAAAAAAAAGTTAACAAACAAAACAAAACTAGCAAGATCATTTTAAAAATGTGAATTAAAAAGGACAAAAAAGAAAACAAAACAAAAAACATGTACTATTCACCCTAGTTGAACACTGACAAATCTATTGCAACAATAATAGCTTCCTCTCTTCCAAAACAGGTCCAAAATTTATAAGCTGCTACGTCTATTTGCAATCCAATTTACCTGTCATACATTACATATATGAAATAAAAAATAGTTAGGTTAAACAACAGCAAACTTAAAATTCAAGTCCTCTGTTAACAGTCTGTTATTGTAATTTACTCAAAGAAAGTGTACAACAGTTTCTTATTTACCAGTCCATCCTTCATCAATTCCATTATCTCAGAATTGCTTGTATTTATATTCCTTTCAATCTTTGCTGGCCGATCTATATTTTTCAAAAGCAATAGATTCAGATTCCATTGTAAATCAAGTCCAACTTTTATTTCCTGCTTTTGGATATCGTCTTGAGTTTGCACAACCATTGTTGAACCATCAATTTTTTTGTTTATATTTTCAAATAAAACCTGTAAATTGGAGAAGATTCCTTTTTCAAATGCTTCCCAGAAAATTTCTTCTCCTTTTAGAGACACACTGTTCTTTCTTTCCAAGAACAAGAGAAACACATAAGTTGTAACCCAGCGTCTACAAAGAAAGGTTGAAATAAGGATTTTTCCCTAGGGTTAAAAATGATTAAAGAAAGGGGAATTTTACCATTGAAAGTTAAATAAATATCAGAGCTTTTTTTAAAGGGCTAGATAGAAGAAAATTTGTAATATAATAAATGTAAGTACAATCAGATGACTTTCACACCTGAAAATATATTTTCACCTCAAACCTCACAGCTAAGATGAAAGTGGTTTGGAATTTAATAGTAAACAAAGAAAAAGAGAACAAAAAGTTGTAAAAGTCTAGCAAGATATTATAAAATAGGTCAGAAGTCAACTAATTGTAAATCAGGAGATAGTAAAGCTTCAAAAAGTGTAATTAAAACCCAGGCATGTTTAAGAAAAATGAACAGCTGAAGGGAAAAGATGGCAAGAGACCCAACCTTCTGATTGCTCCTTACTGAGAACTGCAACCACGGGTCCTTCCTAGATTCCCCTTCAAAAAAGAGCTTGGCAGGAAAAAGTTTTTTGAATCCTGAGGAATTTTATATTTAACCCTTGGTTTTTCTCTTTTCTGTATAAATCTGGATATATCCCTTTGCCATTGCTTAAAAATGTATCATTTGTCAAAACAGGTATTATTTGAAGTAAAGATAATTCTAAGTAATACATTTATACACACACAACACACACACACACATGCACGCTCGCACCCTGTGAGATGAGTTTGGCCTGAGAGAGAGTTCCCAAGGTTGCCCAGCTTGCTTTCATGGTTAAACAGGAATAGAATTAGCAAGGTCTCCTGCTTTCTAGCTTGATGCCTTCACCACTAGACCAAACTGACTCTACATTCATTTTTACCATAGAAATTCTCACCAACAGGTGATAATTGTTACTTTTCCATGTTAACAATTTTATTCTTTAACATAATTAACAGAATGACAGAGTTGGAAGGGACCTTCTAGTCCAGCTCCCTCCTCAGAATAAGCATATTATTTTGATATGGTGTACAATTCATATTAATCTTGGTATTTTACTTTTTCTCAATCTAAAAACCAGTTTTTGCATTAATTTCTTTTTGATCTTCCATCTTCATATTTTTGTTAACATCTTTCTTTTTGACAGTTAATTTTAAAAATAGCCAATACACCAAATTTCTTTAACTTTTCCATTAACTCCATTAACATCTCTACTCCCCAAATTAAAATGAAACCATCTGCAAATGCCCTTAATTTGTATACAGTTTTTAACTTTCACTTCAGCAATTCTTTTGTCATATCTTATATCTCTATTTAAAACTTCAAGGGTTAGAATGAATAGTGAGAGTGGACATCCTTGCCATGTCCCTTTCTGAATATTACAAGATTTTACAGGTAGTCTTCAAGTTACGACTACAATTGAGCCCAAAATTTATGTTGCTAAGTGAAACATTTTAAGTGAGTTTTGCCCCATTTTACGACTTTTCTTGCCGCAGTTGTTAAGTGAATCATTGCATTTAGTCACATGGTTGTTAAGCAAATCTGACTTCCCCATTGACTTTGCTTGTCAGAAGGTCACAAAAGGGGATCACATGACCCCAGGACACTGCAACCATCATAAACCGTCATAAAAATGAATTAGGTGCCAAGCATCTGAATTTTGATCACGTTACCATGGGATCAATGACCCGCAATGGTCGTAAGTGTGAAAAATGGTCATAAGTCACTTTTTTCAGTGAGGTAATTTTGAACGGTCACTAAATGAACTGTTGTAAGTTGAGGGCTACCTGTATTAGTTTCCCATTAACAATAATGTGTACCCAGAGGTGGGTTTCAGCAGGTTCTGACCAGTTCTGGAGAACCGGTAGCGGAAATTTTGAGTAGTTCGGAGAACCGGTAGCGGAAATTTTGAGTAGTTTGGAGAACTGGTAAATACCACCTCTGACTGGCCCCGTCCCCATCTATTCTCTGCCTCCCGAGTCCCAGCTGATCGGGAGGAAATGGGGATTTTGCAGTAACCTTCCCCTGGAGTGGGGAGGAAATGGAGATTTTGCAGTATCCTTCCCTTGCCACGCCCACCAAGCCATGCCCACCAAGCCACGCCCACAGAACCGGTAGTAAAAAATGTTGAATCCCACCACTGTGTGTACCCCTTTTGAAGTATATACAGATGTTATTCGTTAATTTAAAAAAATACAAAATACATTGTCCTTCAGGATTTTAATCAGAAAAGTCCACTTCAAATTATCAGATGCAACTTTAATGGGCAGTTAGTGGGTAGTCAACTGTTAAAGGTGCTTTTACCATGGTGTATAATAAGATTACTTACCAAACATGCTGTTTGTGCATCTAGGGAACTATACTATGGACACTTATCATTCAGATAATTTAAATACATGGACTTGTCCTTTGAAAAATGTGTTCATTTCAGCTAATTCAAATCAGGATAATAGACTAATCATATTGTAGCAGTGGTTTGCTATCTGCATTGGCAGACCAACTGGTCTGTTTCCAGATCAAATTCTAAGTGCAGTTCACAGTTTGCAATGCCCTCAATGGGACATCTGAAAGAGTGATTATTTAGAGCAGGCGTGTCAAACTCGTGACCCTCGGGCCGGATGCGTCATGCACTGGCCACGCCCACCCCCAGTTTAGTGAAGGGGGAAAATGTTGCGATATGTCACGTGACGACAACATGACGCCATGAGTTTGACATTCCTGATTTAGAGATTGTAGAGATTATTTGTGGCTTGGGTTGTAGATTTAGCCAGAGGTTTGTCCACCAAGCTTGCTGCTTGGCTCCCAGGAAATGTCCGGGAACCAAGCAGCAAACTCGGAGGACAAACCTCTGCCTAAAAAAAGAGGGATTATTTCCTTATTCATTACCTGAGGCACTTCTTCATGGTCTTCTCATATGCAAGGTTTTCCTCAATGGTCATTCTGTGGACTATCCCCCTCCAGGAAGACTTACCTGTTACTTACTGTAGTTTGGTATTTTGGTGCCATATGAAGCCCATTTTATTTTTCCACCTAAAAAGCAAAGTTGTTGCTTGAGAACTTTAGTCTTTTCTTACAAGTTGTTTATTTGATTTTTTTGATATATATTTATTGCCATTTATATTGCTGTCCTGTTTTATTTATTTCTGCTATTCTCCAGTGCTTCTTTTAATATAATTTTACATTGTTTTTCTATTGATAGAAAATTTCCTAACATTTACTATAAACTGCCTTTCTGTAACTTAGAGCCATTATTCCAGGCTTTGCCTTCTCAAATAGAGAATAAGGCTTGGCATTCTGGTATGTAACTTTTCAGGTGCTTAGATAACGTTACCATGTTTCTTTTCAGTTGCCTTGTCTCAAGATTAAACACTCTTAGTTCACACAGTCTTTCTATATAGGAGAGTGTTGAATCTGATAATGCTCATTATCTTTTGGATCTATTTCAATTTGTCTGAACCCTCCTTGAAATGTAGTGATATAAACAGATGAGTGGAGATAGTCTGATCAGAGCAGACTAGGATATTGTTGCCATGGTAAAAATATCAGGATTTTAATGATACAGCCTAAAATTGTGTTGTGTCTTTTCTGTAGCCATGTTATCCTGCTGACTTGACATTCAGCTTGTGATCAGCTATCAATTCTTCTCATATATACTGTTAACCAAGAAAAATATCCCCCATTGTATAACTTGCATTTTTATTCATCTTTCCAAATTGAAGTGACTCTTCTTTGCATAAATATTTCTTAGGTATATGTTACTACATATACTTGAGACACTGGGAAAAGAAAGTCATAAAAGGTTTTGAAGAATCTCCAGATCAGTGGTGAAAATTGCAGCCTAGAACATTAACATTTTATGCAAAATAGAAAAGCTTGTGAACTCTGCCAAGGAGGAGATAAACAGATTACAAATTGATATCCTAGGGATAAATGAGATATATTGGAAAAGATCTCGGTAACTTGATACAATAATTGAAGGAATATTTTACTTTAGAATTGGTATTATATTGGAGGTCCAGTAATGATCCTGGGAAAATGCAAGGATAAGTAATAATTTTATACCCAAATATTATTATAATATAACTATAAAGATATCTTATCTGTATTAACATCCATATTTATGACTCTACGGCACATAAGAGAGCATGCTTCAGTTGGTAAAATAATACTGTATGAAGTAATCATCTTAATAGGCCATTTCAGAGGGAAAAATAATTATGAAGATCTGATAATTTAATATAACCCCATGTATTAGATATGAACCTGGTGATATTTTGGTACAGTTGGTGAAGAAGAGCAATACACAGTTATCAGTAGTGGCATACATGAATATCTAAGAGTTTATATACTTGAGAATCATCTGCAAATGCACAAAAACATAAAAGATTTAAGGTGAAAAAACATCTAGGAACAGATAAAGATTATAGTTACAATCTAGTAATGGCTGAAATGAGAGATGATTGAAAATCATCAAGCATATAAAGGAAAGTACTTTAAAGTGTGTGTGTGTGTGTGTATATATATATATATGTGTGTGTGTGTGTGTGTGTGTGTGTGTGTGTGTGTGTGTGTGTGTGTGTGTGTATA
>QLTV01002664.1:2046183-2064849 GCA_003457575.1 Thermophis baileyi
AGGAAGGAAGGAAGGAAGGAAGGAAGGAAGGAAGGAAGGAAGGAAGGAAGGAAGGAAGGAAGGAAGGAAATGGATTAGTAAATGGTAATTTTTTTTTCAAGAAAAACTTTTAACTGTCCAGGAGGTTCAGTTACACTTGTGAAAGCCTGTGGAAGGTGTCCCAGTTCCTGTTCCAGAAGCCCTCTGTGACTTCACACTAGAATTCCATCTTCTGCTTGGTAATTCCTGCTGCCACCAACTAACTTCCAGAGGGCACCTCATTTGTCATGTTTCCTCCTAATCATAGGGTTAAGGGTGTAGATCTCTCACATCTTATGCCTGTCTTTTTGTCAATTCAAAGAGTCAAAATGTAAAAAAAAAAGAAAAAAAAGAACTTAATTACTGTATCCTCCTAGCTGTGTGGCATAAAGACACGTGACTAGAAGTTTGAGTCTGCAAGATACTGTATTGTAGTATAATCTCAATAGTTCCAGTAATCTACGGTAGTAGAGTTTGTTTCTTGTTCTGGTGAACCTCAAGGAGGGGGTGGAAGCTGGTCTACTACAAATAATGAGGTTTCTGGCAGAAAACTTTGCACTGGAGAGATTATCAAATTATTATCACTGGAAGTTTTTACAGAAATACGTTTGTATAGCTTCGCAAATAAGTCTGACACGGGAGTGAAAGATGCACATAATTCTTATATTTATACAGAAAAAATAGGAACATTTAAATTTTAGCATAACACAGAAATCTAAAGCACATAGCACAAATTCCTGGCTAGAACATTTTTATCAATTACTACAGAAATAGAAATCTTGAAATGATGTAATTTTTGCTTCACGTACTTGATCTCCTACAATTTCTTGGGCTACTCCAGTAATTTATCAGAGAGATGGTAAGGCCCACTTTGTGCCAGCATTGATCCAGCAATTTCTGTTTTTGTTTTTGTTTTACTTTATTTTATCTATTATATTTATATGCTGCCCATCTCACTCTACGAAGTGACTCTGGGCAGTTTTAAAATTTTCTATCTCCACCTGAACACATTAATGTGGTGTTTTATATCTCTAATCCTTTGACAAGCAATTCAGGAGTAAAATGTGTATCATACAGCCAGAGCCTTAACATGGCATCCTTCTCTTCATCCCTGTCACAGGTATTTTCAAATGTGATGTGATTCTCTGGCCAGCTTAAATGGATCACTGCTGATGAGAAAAAGCATGAAGCTGAAACATGATACTATGTATATAAATTGAATGTATATTAGTAAGAGGAAAAGGAGGATGCAAATGCAATAAGGCCCTTTTGGCATATTGTATGGTTTGTAGTTGTTGGAATACAGTACTGTACTTAAAAATTTGGGTAGTTCACATATGAACAAGAGATAATGAAATAAAATTTTAAAATTGAAAATTGAATTTGTTAAGGCAGTAAAAGATGCTTTTAAAAAATAATACAATAGCAGTCTTATGGGATCAACTTAATACCACAGATTTCATCTAATGCTTTCCATAGAATAGTCCAAAAGAGTTGCCAGAAAGCTGACTTTAAAAGGACTTTTTATAAACATGCAATGAAATGAGGGTAGAATTGAATTTGGCTGTTGGATAACTCTAAAGCCACATTTGCATATCACATAACTTTTTTGAATGCAAATTTTAGCTTAATAAATTATGGTTTGCAGAACTATTCCCATTCCATGCAGCATGGTTAGCTTCTCCTCTTTCTGCTATTCACATATAAACTTAGTTCGGGATACATCTGAATTAAGATCTGGGTTTGAAAACTAACTCCTACATCTGACATATTTGTAAGCTCTTAACCACAGATTGCAGTTAATAGGAAGCAACAATGAAGATTCAAATTCTGACTTGTTTTACTACTCATGCAAAGAAAGGAGTAAAATTACTGGAGAAGTGTTTGGGGGTACTTGCCGTGTATGCATATCCTTCTTATTAAGCTTTGATGTATTGAATCTTGACAAAACAGGCAGGTTTAGATTCATGTATCAATTTTCTTTTCCTTTTTCTGTCATGTCAATGCAAAATGCTGGCAGTGATGATGTTTCTTAAATTGGTTTTTTCTTTTTCTTTTCCAGAGGTTTAGGTGGAGAACTAATGAGGCCAGCTGGTATGTTACTTGACATAGAACATTCTATTTACAATTATAATTTGGAAAGAAATATTACATTTTAAGATTATGTAATATAAACTTGGCTAGTCTTCTGATTCACTGAATATTTTGCCAACCTTTCTTTGATTTCAATAGCTTTCTCTTAAAGTAGACCTCAGCCATTCTCCCTAATCTAAAATTCTTGTACCAAAATATATTTTTCTTGACTCATGATTCAGAAAACGTAGAATAAAACATGATCAAATCCCAGATTTCTTTTTCTTTTTTCATATTCCTGCTTTAAATCCATAGCGGAAAATAATGTAGTTGCAATAACCAATTTTCTTGCCAGTTTGATGTCAAAATCAATTACTTCCCTCGAACACTGTTTTAAGGGGCTAGTTCACGGGTATATGGTGGGATTCCAGTTAAAAAGGAACTCTATGCAGGAACTCTTCCCTGCCGTCAAGTAAAGAAATACTTGGGTATTAGGAAATATGAGCTTTTGTTGGGATTTCTACATGCCACATCTATATATTAACATGTAATGAGTAATTCTTGGTATGAATAGAAAATAGTAGTCTTCCCCAACTAATAGCAATAGCACTATAGCAATAGCACTTAGACTTATATACCGCTTTACAGTGCTTTACAGCCCTCTCTAAGCGGTTCACAGAGTCAGCATATTGCCCCCAACAATCTGGGTCCTCATTTTACCCACCTCGGAAGGATGGAAGGCTGAGTCAACCTTGAGCCGGTAATGCCTTGGAGATCTGCTGGCCTACAATTCTATAGTCAAATTTGCCATTGTGCTGCCTTTGGGTGATTTACCCAGCATATTTGAGGTCATCAAATTAATTATTTATTTCCTCAAAGGTCTACCCTTGTAATAGAATATTTTTATAATGTCCTTTGTGCTGCTAAGAATTATTTTTAACTATAGAAATTTGTATACCACTTAATCACTGGACTCTAAGACATTTTACACTCATAAAAACAAAACAAAAATGCAATTTACGTAATAAAACCTGTTTTAGTATTGATTACTGAGAACTCTTCACTCCAAACGTTCTATGAAAAAGAAGTGCTAAATGAGAAAAGGAGAGAGGGGGTCCTGATCTCAAAAACCAAACAATTCCACAATGATTTGCTACTGAGAACATTTTTATGGATTCATAAGATGTCTGGAAGACCATCTTGATAGATCTGTCCTAGTGCTCAGTAGGGGCCTTGTACTTTAAGTCTGATATGATCCACCCTCTAATCACAATCTAACCAAATTTAATGTGTGCAACCCATGTGACTTGGGACCATGGTGACTGCGACAAGCCTATGGTTCTATGTTATCTTGATGTTATCTTCTATAACATCTGTGAATTCCCAGATATCCCCATAATGCACAATTTGAAGGAATCCGTCACCAACCCAAGCTCAAATTTGATCACCTGCAAATGATCAGGACGGGCCATCAGATTATCACAGAACAACTATGGGCACCATCAAAATCTCATGGGATCTCATTGTACCCCTCCTCGCCTACCTTAGTGTTGAAGATACTGTTATCAGGTCAAGAAACACCTCCATTCTCTCCCAGCTAGATACTGGTGATATTTACCAGGTCCACATTCTCCTCCAAAATGAAATTACAAAAAGACATTTTTTTTTATTATAAATGGGCCTGGCATTCAACATTTATCTCACTAGAGGCCCCTGAGATAAAGGTCTCCAGTGATCCAGCACTCAGAACCTGGTGTTGAAGGTGGTGGATCAGAATTTCAATGAGGAATACAATTTCCTACTGCCCATCCTCCGAAGCAGTATTTTTTCTTGTCATATTTCCCTCTGCTGACAGATTTGCCATATGGTGCTATTTACTGTATAGTAATAACGATATGACTTCATGAACCATGACCCCGTGTAAAAAGGTTTATGAATGCCATTTAATTCAGTGAATGGAGCTTTGATTGTTTCCCCCCCCCCTTCTTGTTTTCTAGTCTGCACTTTGATTGAAAAGTTGTCACTTTCAAAAATGCCTTTTAGAAAAGATCCCATAATTGGTAGGTGATATTTGTCATGTTGTAGAGTTACCATGTCTGTTTGTTGATGATTATAACTTTAGCAAATAAATAGTATTATTCACTTAGCAAGAATTATAATCATGTAAATTCCTTTATTTTCTACTGTCACAAGATGTAATTCAGAGTGGTTCAATATAATTCTTATCTTTTTTTTTCCTCCTGTCATCTTGATGCCGTGGCCATGTTTGCTATATTCAGCTTCATTCATCACAGTAATGTCAGAATGTCAATAGGTGGAAGTCAAGGGCCATTGATGCCAGTTAGAAATGTTATAGAATGATGGCAATTCCGGGAAAATATGGAATAGCAGTTGCTTTTTTATGTCCCGCATGCCTGCTATTCTTGTGGGTTTTTATGTGGATATTTTATTTGTGGAACGTCTTTTAAAAATATAGTGATGAAAAGAAATTGAAACAAATTTCACTTGGAATTTGAACCTATAAGGATTTGTAAAAAGATGTAGATGTGCTAAAAAGCAATGCAACCACTATACTACTAAGTATTTTTTCTTTATCTTCAGATGACTGGCAGTGGCTGATAAATGATAGTTTACAAAGCCTTCATCTTATTTCAAGCAATTCAAGACAGAAAATAAAAGTACAGTAATTTTATCTGTATTGATCTTAAAAGGTCTAAATATCATGTTTTGCTTGTTGCTATATTACAGATTAAGTTTCTAGGGTTTCTAAAACAAAGCAGAGGGTAGATCCACCCCTACCCCCATGGTCATGTTATCGTATTTCTGGTGCTCGGCAACTGGCCTACATTTACAATAGCAATAACAATAGCACTTAGACTTATATACCGCTTTACAGTGCTTTACAGCCCTCTCTAAGCGGTTCACAGAGTCAGCATATTGCCCCCAACAATCTGGGTCTTCATTTTACCCACCTCGGAAGGATGGAAGGCTGAGTCAACCTTGAGCCGGTGAGATTTGAACCGCCGAACTGCAGCTAGCAGTCAGCTGAAGTAGCCTGCAGTACTGCATTCTAACCACTGCGCCACCTCGGCTCTTCAACGTCCTGGAAACAGCGAAACTGGCCCACGGTACCTCTGCCAGTGAAAATGGAGCTTGTGAGGGCCGCTCACGGCCCTCAAGCTCTGTTTTCACTGGCAGAGGGTTTCAGGACGCCACCCCAGCCGAAAACGGAGCTCAATGGGGAGCCCATTTTCACTGGCAGAGCGCTTGGGCCACCACAGGTGCCCCCGACATGAATGACATCAAGCAGGCCACACCAACCCTGGCCACGCCAACCCTGGCCATGCCCCCCCTGCCCCCCCCGAGGTCAAACACAACCCTGATGCGGCCCTCAACGAAATTGAGTTTGACACCCCTGCATTAGCGCAATACTAAACTAATTGCAATATCTTCCCACTACTACTACATCCTACTACTAAATGGAGGTTTTAGTTCAGGATAAGTTGTAATGTAGCATTGTTTGACCAGCCTGACTTGCTTCTGGCTACTAAAGTGGAACAATTGAACATAGCAGGATATTACTCAACTGTGTGAAATCTCAGATGAATGGGTTATCTGACATAGTCATAATAATTGCAGGAACAGACATTAAATAAGTTACCATAGGACTTTTGCAGATGACCTATCAGGTGTCTCTACAGTAGACTTCTTTCAGAATGCATTTGAAAGAGAAGTAATTCTATATCTTTGTGGTTTTGCTTTTGTTTTAGGAGTCAGCAGTGTCTGCATTAGCTGCTTTATGTAATGAATATTACTGCAATGAAGAGGGAGGAGCAAATCCAGCTGAGCAAGGTAATGATTCACCCGATTCACTTCTATTTTTTATCTAAGGATAACATGGTATCTTGCTAACTAAAAAAGAAAAAAGAAAAGAATGCAGCACAAGCCAAACTAGCCTGAACTAAATTTCATATAGAACAAACTTTTGTACAGCCAATTACCCATGTTTTCTCTAGCATATTATTTTGTTTAATTTTTAATTAACTTGTTTGTGTTTTCATTAAATTAGAACTTTCCCTTGTTTCATAGGATAATGCTTTGTGAATGCTGTGCTGCTTCACTGTGCTGCTCTTTTTTCTTTATTTGTCTACTTGTATGGCATCTCAATCATAGTGTAATTTTAGGTGTCTTACACAATGGGGTTTAAACATCAAAGGAATAACTGCTAAAAACAAGCAGAAACAGAAACCACAAAAAATATATGATGCACACGGAGGATGATTACAGTACAAACATCTACCACACTAAAGCTACTTATAGGGGGTAGACTTCCTGTTGCTCCATGGCTTGGTAAAAGAGCCAGCTTTTTAATGGCTCTCTGGAAGCCCAGCAGGATGAAAATCTAATATTTTCCAGGAAGGAAGGAAGGACAGAAGGAAGGAAGTAAAGGAAGGAAAGAAGGAAGGAAGACAAGGAGAAGGTGGAAGGAAGGAAGGGAAAGGAAGGGAAAGGAAGGAAGGAAGGACGGAAGGAAGAAGAGGGGGGGGAAAGAAAGAAGGAAGGAAGAAAAGAAGAAGGTGGAGTAAATAAATAAATAAAAATAAATAAAATATAAATATAAATATAAATAATATAAATATAAATAATATAAATATATATAAATTCTTGGAATTTCTTTCCTGACAGTGGTTTTTTTTAAAATGCTTTCCTCATTTTCAGAGAATCCACTAGTAATGCTTTACAACATATCTTGCAGTGAAGATATGCTGAATGGCTTGAAGTTATAGAATGATGTCACTGAAGGAAAATGGACTTGTGCCATCTTGTGGAGCTTACTCTCATGCTTTGCTGTCAAAACATTGTCATAATAAAACTTTTGAAGGTTTTTGGATATAAGAAATATTAGTAATACATTACATACTGAATATTACATAAACAATTTTCAATTGTTTGTTTAATCACCACCCTCCCTCAATAATAATCAGTAGCTGTTTTAATGCTGTAAAGCATTGTTTCTGGAGTTTTAATTACTCAGACAATGAGTGTTATGTTTTTCAGATTTGCTGGTGCAATACATTTCAGGCCTTCAAAGCCATGAGGAATTGACTCGCTGTGGTTTTTCACTAGCCTTGGGTGCCCTTCCGAAGTTCCTTCTGAAAGGCAAACTCCAGGAGGTGAGAACTAAGGTGCAGGGTAGAATGTTTTATAACAGTTTTCAAGTATTTTAAAAACAGTATTTTAATGATTCGTGATTGCTTTGTTAAACATAAAATAGATTATATTGCCAATGTTTGATTTCTATAACCAAATTTCTGCTACTTTTCATTTGGTCTCCATTGTCAATTAAGACTAATGGTGAAATCTCAACATTATCTCACATTTACATCTGGATATTGAGGAAGTCATTTATTTATTGGATGTCTGCTTAATTTGGGAAAGTTACAATTTGAAGAAACACAAAAGCTACTGGAAGGCATTGTTTTGTGGAAGAGGTCAAAAGCGTGAATAATCTGCTGGATCTCACAGATTGAGCAGAGACAGTTAAGAGACAGATGATCTTGCAAGTAACTAGTTCTGTGCCATGAAGGGCTTTAGAGAGGATAAAGAGAGCTTTAAATTGTCCCAGAAGCTTATAGGGAGCCAGGGCAATTTGTGAAACAACTATGTGACATGGTTAATTATGAAATATCATCCATAGTTACTCATGCCACTGCATTCTGGCTTAGTTGCACCTTCTAGGTGGTTTTCAAGACCGTCCCATGTGATTCATATTATGGTAGTTGAGGTGTGTGTGTGTGTGTGAGAGAGAGAGAGAGAGAGAGAGAGAGAGAGGGACAGACACTAGGACATCAAAGACCATGAGTGGGCTCAGTTAGCAGATAAGATGATTTGTGCAAAGGCTTCCCTGCCGTGGTTGCCAACTGCGAGAGAGAGAGAGAGAGAGAGAGAGAGAGAGGGACAGACACTAGGACATCAAAGACCATGAGTGGGCTCAGTTAGCAGATAAGATGATTTGTGCAAAGGCTTCCCTGCCGTGGTTGCCAACTGCTCTTCCAGCAAGCGTTGAGAACCCAAGTTCAAGATTGCCTAGGGTGCATGCATCTCCATCCTGGTCCTGCCAAAAGTCATCTGTAAATGTAATCAACACTATCTGAGTGCTATGTCTCAGTCTGTAATCCAACTGGAAGGAGTCCAGATAATACGTTATCATCCAGACTCTTCTGTAGTTGCACAGCCACTCTTGATAATCTTATCCCAAAAGGGAATGTTGGACACCAGACAGTTTACTCTTTTGAATCTAGGAAAGATTTCTTGAGAAATCACAATTTCTTTAAGAACTGGATCTCCCTCAAGAAATGCTTAGAGAAGTATTTGATCAGATTTACTTGTTTATTTTCAGAGGCACTCTAGGCATCTTTTTTTCTGGGAATCTCTATGGGATTTGCTTACAGAGAGGCTGCCAAAGTGCAATTCGATCCCCCTGCCACCGTCCTGGCATCCTGTTCCAGTCAGTCAAGAGGGCCTCAGGTGAACTATGCATCAGAGCCTCAGAAATATCCCCAAAATCTTATTGAAACCCAACAGGGTCCATCGGGAATCTAGAGCAGATTAGTCAAATAAGTTCTTCTTCCTGCAGTGAAGGGTCATTGCAAAGAACTAAGATGAATAGAAAGTGATCTGACCATGCAAAAGATTGATGGTTTTGTCTTTTATTTCCCTAAATAAAAAAGTCTCCCTAACCCCTCTCAAAACAAAGAGCCTGAGTTCACACAATAATCTTTCCAGTTAATTGATCAGGACTTTGGGATGCTTCTTCTTTAGCACCCAGCATTCCTGGATGCTAAAATTAGTTCATTTTATACAAACAAACACACTATTCTCTACCCTATATCACCCTACCAGGCACCACACCCTCTGACCCCAACTACCTACTCCACTCTCTATCTCTCAGCTCCACTACCATCTTCACTCCATTGTTCTCATTGTGGGTGCCAAATGTCCAGACTGTGACTACAAGTCAAAGTGATTTAGAAAAACTGGAGAGTCACTGTCAGCTTCCTGCCTTTCATCAGGGGAGGGGGCCACACATTATGTCCCTGAAGCACCAACTGTCCAGCACACACAGCCAAAATCCATAATTTACATTGTTCAAAAAGTCTTTAAGTAGAGTCCTGTCTTGTTCAGTATAGAACTGGCTGAAGCAATGGGAAGGTACAAATGTTACATTCTGCTGATCCTTCTACGTTCAGGAGTAATGAGTGTGAGTAGTGAGTAGTGAGTACTGCAAGATGGCAGTACTCTGGGAGATGGGCCAGATGACAGCTGCTGGATGTAGATTGGATATCCCATAGGATCATCGGCCTGCACCTGCTCCCACTGTTGCTCAGCACTATGTGGAGGTTGGGCATTTGAGGGTCTACAAGGAGAAGCTCAAAGGAGAAGCCACCACTGCCAATTCAGAAAAGAGACAACTGCACAAGTTATCCCTATGTGGCTGATGGATTGATTCAAGGAGAGTATAGATAGTGGTATAGATCCTGATTTGAATGGCTGCAGGATAACAGATTTCGTAGAAGTTGGGACTATAATGGCTTATAAACCCTAACAGCGGTGATGATCACTGTAAGTATTTGGTGGTTTGAAGACAAAATGTGATGGATTTTGAGAATGTCAGTGTGAAATTTCAGACAAATTAGCTATGTGATTTTTGTACATGAAAACGTTGCTTGTAAGGAATTATGACATTTCTTAAATAAAGCACAGCTGGCTTATCAGTGGTTGAGGTGGAAGTAATAAAAGATTAACTTTTGAAAACTAGATCGCATGGCCAAAGCAACCAGTCAAAACAAATCACAAAATATTATTGTACGATCCACTCAGAAGGATGGGATAGGCATCAGCAAGGTGGAACAAAATATAAACAAGACTCACTCCCAAGATCTGTTGTGAGAGAGAGCCAATGGGGCCTGATTACTAGGATCAGTTTGATTCAGGGGCAGGCTGGCTGGATACTGAATCCAGTAATCCTCCTCTTGCTCTTTCCGTGAATGACTTGGGTGGTAGGCAAGTGCTGCTAATCCATCTTTTGCAATGTGCTGGAGCTTCACGGAAGCCAAACTTCATGGAGATACAAAACTGAAACGGGACAGGTTTAGGCTTGTCTTGTCACCCTTGTAAATGAAAACCAGCCTTGATATCTGACTGAATGTAATGCACATCTCCAATAAACCACATGAAAAGTCTGCTTTGTAATGTGCAAAACTACTACATACTTTCATTACCATCTACCACTTTTCTTCTGTGACCCACATTATTGTGACGGCTTCATCTCCATTATTCTGCCTAATACTTTATGAGAAACATAGTCAAGTACTGGTTTAGTGTTTGGATTTTCTTTTATTCTTCGAGGTTTTAGACGCTTTGAAAAAAGCCACTTCGGTTTCTGGAGGTGTGAGTTTTGCTGAATCCAGAAGAGATGGCCTAAAAGCTGTTGCAAAGTATGTAATCCTTTTTGTTTCATGTACCTAGTAGTGAGCGTAGTTAAGAATATAATACTATGAATTTATTTACATAAATAAATATATAAATATATCTCTTGCCACGTTTTTCTTGTCAGACAAAACTTAATAAAAGTGGTAAGAACATCCATCAATTTTATTATGGCCAAAAGGCTTAAAAGCAAGTTACAAATATAAACTAAACTTGGCATTGGATAAAACAATTTATGAAATAAAATATTTAATAAATAATACATAATAGGGTTAAAACCTCAGTATTGATTTGTTACTAAAAGCCTTGTTTTTATAGCCGTAGTTAAAAATCTGGCTCTTAACACTGTAATCTTAGGATTTTCATCTGCAAGTAAATTTTTTACATACTCAGAAGTACAGGTAGTCCTTGACTTACAACAGTTCATTTGGTGACTATTCAAAGTTACAACGGCACTGGAAAAAAGTGACTTATGACCATTTTTCACAGTTACAACTTTTGTAGCATCCCCATGGTCATGTGATCAAAATTCAGATGCTTGGCAACTGGTTCATACTTATGACCATTGCGGTGTCCCGGGGTCACGTGATCACCACTTGTGACCTTCTGACAGGCAAAGTCAATGGGGAAGCCAAATTCACTTAACAACCGGATTATGAACTTATCAGCTACAGTGATTCACTTAACAACTGTGGCAAGAAAGGTGGTAAAAATGGGGCAAAACTCACTTAACAAATGTCTCGTTTGTTTAACAGAAATTTTGGACTCAATTGTGGTCGTAAGTCAAGGACTAACTGTATCTCTTCTTCTTGGTTTAGATGTTAAAATAGGCAACTACGTACAACTTTTTATCATTTTGTAAGCCACCCAGTCGCTTCAATAGTGAGATGGGTGGCATATAAATTTAATAAATAGTAAATTAAAAGACTTTTCACACTTCCCCTGGACTCTATACTTCCCCAAGGGAGGTACATCTCACAGTTTGGGAAGAACTGGTATAAACTACCGTGTTTCTCCAAAAAGAAGTCCGGGTCTTATTTTCTTTTGACCCCCCCCCCAAAAAAAATGGCTAGGCCTTCTTTTTGGAGGGTTCTAATTATTAACTCACCTTGCGGCGGCGGCACTGACAGCCCCGCCCAGCAGGAGCCTGCTGCTGGCCCACTTTTTCTGCTGCTGCTTGCCGCCACTTGCATGCATCACCCCGGCCTCCGTTTCGCCTTCAGATGCTTGCCGGAAGTCATCTGCAGCCAATATGTTATCGGCTACAGAGGGCTTTCTGGAAGGCATCTGCAGCCGATAACAGAGCTCCGAGCTTTGCTTCCAGTGACAACTTGTTAATAGAAGAAATTGCTTACTGCTTTGTTAAATATCCAGTGTAAATGGCAAGAGTACTTGCATGTCCTGTAACTTTCAACCCGTTAGAGATCATAAGACCTAAGGGACTAGTAAAACATCACCTTTTTATGTGAAACAACTGAACAACTTGTCACTCAGGAGCAAGCTGAACTGCTGATAGAATGATTCCCTCTAAATTTCCCACTGTACTCTGGTCTTTCTCTATGTCATTAGGTATGGAAAGAAAACCTTGGCTAGGAGAATATTACAATCACCTGCGCAATATGTTCCCCTTGCCTTCCTCTCCCAATCTGTAGTTAATTCTACATAACAAAGATGTAATACCAAAACTAATTCTGTCTGTGTATCTCTATCTCTATCTCTATCTCTATCTCTAATCTATCTATCTATCTATCTATCTATCTATCTATCTATCTATCTATCTATCTATCTATCTATCTATCTATCTATCTATCTCTTATCTATCTATCTATCTATCGACTAAACTTTTATAATATCAAGGTAGTCCTTGACTTACTGACCACAATTGGGTCCAGAATTTCAGTCATTAAGTGATGTGGTTGTTAAGCGAGTCATCAGGTGACTGGACCAGATTTTACCACCATTTTTATCACATAATTAAGTTAATCGCCACGGTTGTTAAGTGAATCATGTGTTCATTAAGTAAATCAAACAGTAACGTGAACCCAGCTTCTCCCATTGACTTTGCTGGTTGAAAGCTGTCTGGAAGTTTGTAAATCACAATTGCATGACTGTAGGATACTGCAACTATCCTAGTTGTTGGTCGTAACTGCGAGTTGGTTGCCAAGTGCCAAATAGCATGCATGTGACTGGAGGGGCAGTGCAACTGTCACAACTTCGAGAACAGGCCCTATGTCACTTTTTTTCAGCACTGTTGTAACTCTGAACCATCGTTAAGTGAACGAACATGAGTCGAGGACTACTTGTAAGATGCATTACTTACATTTTGATTAATAGGTGATATTGAGATATTCAATTATTTATTGGGTTAAGGAGAAATGTGTTAATGCACAAATGTTTTTTTTAAATATTATATGATTATAATAATTAGCTTTCTTCCTTTTACCTTTAGAATTTGCTTGACTGTAGGGGTGAATGGAGAAGGATCACCAAATGAATTTGTGTGTAAAAGTAACATTACAGAGATATACAACATATTTTTGGATGGTCTGAATGATTACACAACAGACAGCCGAGGCGATGTTGGAGCATGGTAAGATGTATGTGGTCTTGATAAAGTCCCAGATTTGTTCTATAATGCAAAGCAAAAATGATAGACTCAGAGAAAATGTGAAAATGTGGCATCTTACTAAGACTTTTTACTTACTTTTGAGGCTTTCTTCCATGAGAAACCTTCCAAATGTTTATTTTTAATTGTCACTTAGTTTAATTTAATTCAAAAATTTCCTTAGTTTTATTTCACTCTGAAAGAACAGATTAGCTGTTCTGATATTCCATAATGGTGATTAAACAGCAGAGGGTGCAGTTGTACCAACAGTTGGACTCCTTCACTTCTTACATTGCTACCTCTTACAAGCCACATTTTGCACACATTATTTTAAAGAGCAACTGCTTTTTATTATCTCTATTATCTACAAACCACAAAGTTTTATTTTGACATAAATAAAAACATGAATGTCTAACCATTTGTATTCATAGCTTAACAAAAAGTGAATTTGTTTTACATGAACATTTGAATTTTCCTATTATTAAATTGCATTGCATAACTTTGCCTGGTTGCACAAAACTAAGCCAAGGTCAGACCTGGTCAGGACTTTGATGGGAGGCTCCAGGGCTCTTATAGGCTAGCTTGGGAAATCAAAATTATAACCTGAAAGAAGACAGTGGCAAACCATTTCTCTAGTGCTGTCAAGGAAACTATTTGGCCAACTATTTGGATTTTCATGTAGCCTTGAAATCACCAAAAGTTGAGCTCAACTTGAACAAGACAGTGTATTCTTTTGATTGTTAAGTTATGGAGAGCCAAGATATTTAAATTAAAGAGTTTTAAAATTAAAGAAAAAGGTTTTGTGCAACTTTTCATTGCAGCACACAAAAAAAGTGAACTATTTTTTGTTTTAAATTGCTACATGTATCCTTAAACCAATCAATTAAAAATATGTTCTAGCATATTTCATGCTTACATGCTAAAGAAACTTCTGCGAAAGAATGTAGAAAGAATTGAGCGTATAATTTGTAGCTTCAGAATGTAAACAAATTCAAAGATAGCATAGCATAAACATGCAATGAGTGATTGGAGACATGATGGTAGTGGGAAATCCATATTTAGATTTTACTTTTTGTTTATTTTTTAAAGACATGTTTAGTTTTGGGGGACCAAATCATATTAGGGCAGTTATAGCTTACTGCTGTGAATGTTTCCTTCTGCTACTATTTGATCAGAAAGAAAAAACCTACAGAAAGTTGTTGTAAATAGAGGGGTAGTATTAAGTAAGAATATGGAGTTAGTAAGAAAGGAATATTTTCTCTGCTATCCCTTTCCAGAATATTTAACTTTTTGGGAAAATATAACAGAGATTCCAACCATGTATTCACAAATTTGTACCCATATTTTATTCTAGAATTTATATATCCTGAATTTATCCTGAATTAAGTCTTAATTCTAGAATAAACATAGATACAAATTTGTATCCATGCTTATTCTAGAATTTATACTTATTTCAGGACAGAAATATTAAATTTGAATGTTTCAAAGTTAGCATTTCTGTTTCTATGCTAAATAATATATCTCTTACCTCAGACCAGATAGTCAAACCCCACTAGCTCAAAGCTGCTTCTTTAAGCTCTCTCAAACTTTTTTCAGAGTCAGAATGCTAGGTACTCAATGGGTTGGAAGGGGAATTGAATGCGTGGGTACTCTTGGGAAAATACTTTCTGAGGTGTGTGTCTGCTCCAGTGAAAAAAAAGTCCAAAAGGAATAGGAATGTACACGAAGCTTTGATTATTATTTTTTTAAAGGATTCGTGGGAAAGCTAACAAACTGTATTTTCCATATGCAAACTCAACATTCCTTTTGACAGACTGTTTGCTGGGACTTGTCCAAATTCTGTCTACAGGTGTTAAATATAAAAACCTTAACAGCAAGATGTGTGAAAAAGAAAAAGGGTTCTTTGATTGAAAGTGGTCTGATTGCTCTCTGTGTGGGTGTATGAGTGTGCACGTGTGTACATGCTTGTGCAGGGAAACAGACAGAAACCCAGTAGGCTAATTCTTATTTACATATTCATTATTTTGAATTTCCCGTTAAAAAAAATTCATAACGTGTGTTGCCGTGTTTGATACAGATAGATTTCTTGGGAATGAGTTATAAAACTGGCAATGTAACAGCAGATCAGATGAGGTATTCATTAGATCATTTTGCAGAAAAATGCATGCATTCACTATTACAATGCACATTTTTCTGTTCTTCAAAACATCTTTCTGGATGCACCTTTGCTATCTTTTCTGTGTCTTTCATTATCTTTCCATTCTCTTATTCAATAATCCATTTTCACTGTTGTCACTAGTATTAAAACAGAATTACTTTCAAATTCTACATTACAATTACCTTTAAATAGTCAATGAATGAATGAATGCCCAGAAGTAAAGCCATCTAATGCCAGGTTCTAGCTTGATTATGTGAATACATAGGAGGTTGATCTGCATGAAGAAGCAACCAAATCTTCACCTAGTTGCACATATTTTGATTCGATCCTTGAAAAGGATTGCTTCTGAAGAAGATGCCTTCTTTTACTTGATTTGGACAAGCTTTAGACAAGGAGATGTGGTTAGATTTGCTCAAAGGGGTTCCTTTTTTGTTGACGGCATATTTCACTGCAGAAAATTAGCATCAGGAGAAGGACTGATGATTAATATAGCAAAATCATTCTGCAGCTGTAACTTTTCCTAGTTAATTAGAATTTGGAGTCTATTGTTCATATCTAAGCCGCCTAGAATCGGTATGAGTGAGTAGGCGGCTATATAAATTTTCTAAATAAATACATACATACATGGGAACATTTTGGATAGCCTGTAATAATTGTTGTTGGAATATTTTAATAATTTAATGCTTGATAGGAAGGATATATAGATATTATATTGATTCAATTGTTTGCTTGCAGTGATGTCTTATTTGGGCTATTGATTTTTCCCCATAAATAGCATAAAGCCTAGAATGTGTGAAAAATAGTTTTTCCCCATATGAGGTTATCTAGATTTTGTGTGTACAAATGAGATTGGTTGTGAGATGCATCATTAATTTAACAGAATGAGTGTGTATCCATCTGTAAACAGCAGGACTCTAAGTGATTTACAGTGTCAGCATATTGCCCCAAACAATTTTACCGACCTCGGAAGGATGGAAGGCTGAGTCAATCTTGAGCTGGTGAGATTCGAACTGCCAAACTGCTGGCAGCCAAACTGCTGGCAGGCCTGTAGTGCTGCATTCTAACCACTGTGCCACCACGGCTCAGTGTAAATGTAAATGTGTATATAGCTACATAGACTATAGACCTATAATAATCTGTTCAAATAGATACATTTGACAAACAAAAAATGCTACCATTTCCAGTTTTAGAAGCCTAGAAAACAAAATGCTTTTCCCAGGTGGTTGAACATAGTTACAAGTGTATGAACTAAACATTTCAGAAATGGGAATCTACTGTTTAAAAAGACTGGTCATTCTCTTCATACTATCATACAGATAGTAGGAACACCTAGAGAAAAGTTCAGGTTATTTAGGGCCACGATATCCGATCCGTACTTGCAGGAAAAACATTGTGGCAAGGAAAGCACTCGTTGGTACACAATTTCAGCCAAGAAGGAGCAGCTGAAAAAAGCTTGCTTTGTTTTCTTTGCCAGAAACAACTCCGTTCCAGTGGACATAAGGATATCATGTCCTAGATTGGATGGCAAACTTCTGGAAGACTGCTGGATGGCAGCAGTGTGCTAGACCTTTCTTTACTGTTTTTTCCATCTACTCATTGTCTGAATATTGCCGGGCCACATATGGTAGTCTGTCCTAGTTGATAGTCCACATCTAGAATGGCTGAAGGCAGTACATCCTGGTTCCAGAAGTCAGTGATATGATTAGGATTCTTGTTCCTCCAATCAGTTGTTCAAAGGAACAAGTTCCACAAACTGATATTTCAGTCAGCATTTCACAGGAAGGTAGAATCATATCTGCATGTAACTGCATGTAAATGCCAGCATATGGCTTTCCAGTTCTTTCTGACCTTAATGAACTGTTTTCTTTTTTCTCCATTCCTTTCCTGTGTCTTGTCATATAGATTGTGAGCGGATGGCAGGGCCTGTCTCTTTCTTTTAAATAGCTTTTTCCTATTTGTCTGAAAACCAAGATAAAAATAACTAAGTAAAGACATGATCATAAATGTACTACATTTAGTCACATTAAACTTATATATTTATTTAATAAAAATAGAGTGGTTTCAAAATGGATGAGATTGATTTTGGTACACTGATCTATAACTGATTAGCACAACGTTCTATCTAGTTCCACAAAGGTCTAATCCAATGTGATTAAGTCTCCCCCCCCCCCAAAAAAAAAGTCCAGTAGGAGTTGTGCCCAGTACATCAGCCCAACACAATAGTGCAAAGGCTGGTGGAAGCACGATGGTGAAGCAGTGTCACCAGAGTTGAAATTCTTAGCCTGCCCTTTGGATGTTGGGATGAAAGATGCTTCACACATCTATTGGAGGAATTATTTTAAAAAGCAAAACATACAGTAAATAGATAATGTGACACCAAATTACTAGTGTGCTTCAGAAGCTCTAGGAAAATGAAAGCAAAACAAAAATGGAGCTGGGTATATTTTGTGCTTTTGAAACCCTATAATTAATAAAGATGACTAACAACAGTGAAGACTGTATGCTTGAACTTTAAGCGTTATTTTAGGAACTGAGAATCTCATTTCTCAGTTCTATGCCTCTGCATGAAAGAGTTACTGTCTTTCTTCAATTATTGCTTATTTTTAGTCACCACGCACATAAACTCATATATGTTCTTTGAAAGTTGCTCAGTGAAATTAGAATGAATGAGGTGAGCATTAACAGAGACATGGCATGTAGAAAGTTCCCTCGAGGTTTGGCTGCAAAATTTGTATGCCTGATTGACTCTGATTTGCTTTGCTTCAGTTCTCTACCTCCCCAAACAAAAACATCTTGGAGCCATTATTGAGTATGTGCATGACGTCTACACCAAAGCATTTTATTTTGATCACAGAGTCATGATGTATTTATAAATTTATATGAAACTTTCTAGAAATTAACATTAGCAAATTATGTCTGCGGTTGCTTACTTCAACAGGGTGAGAGAAGCTGCTATGACGAGTTTGATGGAGATAACCCTGTTGTTAACCAGGACTGAGCCAGCCTTAATCGATGCAAACGTGTATGTACTTTGCAAACATTATATGTCAGCCTTTGGATTACTTAACCAGCTTTTGGTTAAGTAATCAGCCTTTTCTGGAAAGGCTTCTGCAAGAGTCACCCCTACTGATTGCCATCAGTTGCTCCCATCACTATTGTTAATGAAAGACCTAAGCAGGTCCTGTCTTGCATCTGTCTGTCTGGGCTCAAGGAATGCGGATTGTAACTTCTCAAAGAGGTTGAATTGGGAAGCAATGGCTGCCAGTCACCTATTATTATATTATATTATATTATATTATATTATATTATATTATATTATATT
>QLTV01002664.1:2065255-2106968 GCA_003457575.1 Thermophis baileyi
AATCTTGGGTCTTCCTGTTCCAAATCTTACCCACTGCAACTGCTGAGAGACCTGAGATCTAAGTATCCTAATGGGTTGTTCCTCAACTTTGTGGCAAAAATAATGATACTGCTTTTTTTTTTTTTTAAACAACCACTCATTTTTTTTCTCCTTTCTGGAAAGAATTCTTAGCAGAAGTCTGAAAGATTGGTGTGGGAGGAGGGTTATTCAGGGCAAAACAAAAAAACAAAAAAACCTCGCAATGTATGATTTGGATTTGTCTTTTAAATGGTGTTTTAACTTTCAGTTCCAAGCGGATTATGTGCTCTGTGGCTCAACAGTCAGCTGAAAAAATTGACCGATTTCGAGCTCATGCAGGATCTGTGTTCCTCACCCTTCTTTACTTTGATAACCCTCCAGTCCCACACATACCCCATCGGGAAGACTTGGAGAGGATATTTCCAAGGTAATCAGCCTTGAATGGATGAGAGACCTTTGGCTGTATATGTGAAAAGAAATCCATCAGTTTAAGTCGTGGTTATAGGCAAATGTCTGTAACCTTAGACTGGAAATCTGTATTGAAAAGAGGAACTACCTCAAGTGGGTATTATTCAGAAGCAGAGATATTAGTATTAAAATCTTTCTCCACTTTCTCTTCAGCTGTTTCACATCCTTCTCTAGCTCCCTCCAAGCGAGGGCTTTTAAATACTCATTTGTAGTGTATTCTTACTTCAGTAGAGCTGCCCTATCCAGAATATTTTGCAACTCGAAGCCTGATTTGCCTTGTAATTGCAGCAAAAAGCATTAATGTATTGATTTTAGTTGTACCTTTAAAGAAATGTCCTAAGATGGTGAAATAATACTGCACCCTTTAAAATACATTTATTCTGTTGAATAGCAAAAACAATTTCTTTGTTTTGGCATTCAAGATTTAAGTTTTTAAAAAAAAAAAAGAACCATGAAAGATAGTTATATGTTTGGGTGACCTATTTTCTTTTGTACTTGTTTCAATGTTTTTCGCAGGTCAGAAGCGGTAACTTTCAATTGGAATGCTCCATCCCAGGCCTTCCCCAGAGTCACACAGCTTTTGGGATTAGCGTCCTATCGCTACCACATTCTGACAGGCCTCACTGTATCAATTGGAGGCTTAACTGAATCAACAGTAAGGGAATCAAAACTTACTTGCTTGGAACAGTTTTATCACTTAACATACAAAAGGAATATTTTAAGAATATTACTTAAGAGTTAATATTGTTGGCTGCCAATTTCTGGAAACAAGTTGTTGATCAATAGGAATACAGGTCTATTACTACAAGTATGAATATGCAAGATGTAGTAATCTATTGTAATTTAATATACTTGAAGTAGTTTGCACCAGCGGTGGGTTGCTCCCGGTTCGGCCCGGTTCGGCGAACCGGTAGCGGCAGCGGTGGGAGGTTCCGCCCACCCGCCCGGGACACTTCTGCACATGCGCAGAAGTGTCGCGTGCAAGCACGCGCACAAGTGAACCGGTAGCGACGGGATTTACAACCCACTACTGGTTTGCACCACTTTCCTTACAGACCTCTTTGTCATCCTGTAGTGTTGCACACGTCAGTAATAATAAGAGAAACTTTAAACTATTTGAAAATCATTTACAAGCATTCACAAACATACCTCTTTCTGAAACTAGTATTCTTTTTCCTGAAAATTAAAGCCATGCTAATATGGGGCATTTACAAATTGTGAACAAAAGGCTAGATTTCTCTTATTTTTCTCATAAAATGCATTCAGCAGGGTGTCATGACTTGAATATTCCCTCTTTCTTTGACTGTATAGAAGATAACAACTGATTGTCGGTTATTCCAGCTTCCTTTCTGTTGTAATTTTTTCAACAGAACATTGTTTAAAAGTTGTCACTTTGTTTCTCATAATTCATTAAAATTTAGGTCACATTAAAATCAGTGAGAGTTATTTGTTAATAAGTTTCTTGTTGGTTATAATGATACATTTATAACATGTGCTCTCCCTCCAAGCTTTATTGTGAAGCTTTAGTTTCCAAAATTAAAAAAAAAACTTTTCGAATACTTTGTAATAGCAATAGCACTTAGACTTATATACCGCTTCATAGTGCTTTACAGCCCTCTCTAAGCGGTTTATACAGTCAGCATATTGCCCCCAACAATCTGGGTCCTCATTTTACTCACCTCGGAAGGATGGAAGGCTGAGTCAACCTTGAGCCTGGTGAGATTTGAACTGCCAAATTGCAGGCAGCCGGCAATCAGCAGAAGTAGCCTGCAGTACTGCACTCTAACCTAACCAAACTTGGCTGATTTCAAAAACCTAAGCAGGATCTGAGCTGGTAAGTGTTCAGATTGGAGGTCTCCAGGAGAAATATGAGACCTGTAGTATAGAGAGAGGAGAATGAATGAATGAAAGAATGAATGAATGAATTTTGCTTCTGAGAGGTCCTCGTTGCTCTCTGAGCTTGGTTGTTTTCTTGCACACATTTCATTACCCAAACTAGGTAATTAAATAAGCAAATAAAATAAATAAATAAAATCCATAAGAAGCCCATAGTTAACCATTTCTATATTGTTATCAAGAAAAAAATCCCACATGCTTGTCACTAAAAGTCAAGTTTGACTGGAACAGAATTTTGATGTACTGCTTTAAGGTAGTGTCAGCATTTTAAATAATCTAGAAACAGTGCAGTACTATAGTGCACAAAAATGTATCTGTCTACAGCACGGGTGTCAAACTCGATCACGTCACGGACCGGATTGTGCCATATTGCGATGTTTTTGTCTTTGCGGAGCTGGGCTGGGCGTGGCCTGCACGTGACGTATCCGGCCCGTGGGCCGCCAGTTTAACAGGCCTGGTCTACAGGATCAAAACATTTTTTTTCCTCACAAGTCCCTGAATCATACAGGCTTCAGTTGGGGCACACACCACCCAAATGAGCTGTTCCTCCTACATAATGGTTTGTACATCCTTAATGTCCAGCAAAATGTACAACAGAAATTAAAACTTCTTTTCTCCTGAGCTTCACAAAGAGCATTCATTACTTGGGAGGGCACTAAATGGAGCAAACAGAGAGTGACCAGCTCCTGATTTTAACTTTTGGAGTAGGAAGGAAGTGCAGGAAGGCAAGCAGATCGATCTTGGAGGATTGGACTTCTTTAAGAGCGAGTTCAGTCTTCTCAACATTTTCCCCTGTAGTGCTCTCTATCCCTTCTCCTTTTTTCTCCCTCCTCCTCCTCTTCTGAAAGATTGTAGTGGATGTAGAAAGCATTTCTCTTCCTTTTTCTGTCTTGCTGTTGTTTTAATTTGCTTTGGTCCACAAATAGTTGAAGCAACATTCATTGAGAGCATGGAAATGTTTGATTGATTGATTTTTTCCCATCTTTTTTTTTTATAAATAACTCTGGGTGGTGAACATAGCTAATACTCCTCCCTTCTCCTGTTTTCCCCACAACCACCCTATGAGGTGAGTTGGGCTGTGAGAGTGACTGGCCCAAAGTCACCCAATCAGTTTTTCGTGCCTACGTCAGGACTAGAACTCACAGCACATGCACTTCAGATACTCCTACTCTTGACAGGGAACCTTCAGCCAACCCCCTCCCAGATTTTCAGAGCAGTGGGGAGGGACGGAGGTAAAATGGCTCAGCGGATATTTTCTGACCTCTTGGCTTGAACAGCTGCTCTCTGTGGACTCAGAGGTGGCAAGCTCCAATTCTCAGTGGTGGAGAGTGGGGGGGGGATTTGGAAGATCTTTGGAAGCCTTCCTTCTGCTGCTGTCAAAAGCATGTTGGAGTTACACAATTAGGAGGGAAAAGTTAATTCAGCAAAACTGCCAGTTTTGCTGAATGGAAGTAGAATTACTCTTCCTTTCAAGAATCCCCCACTATGTATTTCTTCTGCTTTCCGTCAGGTGACCTAATACATTTTAGGTGAATAAATAAGCTTTCTCCTACTGGCCACCACTACGTAGCCTAGCAGTATGAATGACTAGCTTTATAAAAGTGCAAAGTTGTGAGTTCAAATCTCCACCTGTCAATTTATGATTTTAATAAATTCTAATTTATTTTTATTATAGTTAATGCAGCCTCAGCAGTTATTCCCACAAATAGCATAGATGAGCTTAAAGAACGTGCAATCTGTGAATGAAAGTAGATCTACTAACAAGTGAGCCGTTTGGCCTAGTAGTTAAGACACCAAGCTAGAAACCAGGAGACTGTGAATTCTACTCCCACCTTAGGCACAAAAGCCAGCTGGGTGACTTTGGGTCAGTCACTCTCAGCCCAACCCACCTCACAGGCTTTTGCGGAAAATAGGAGGGAAGAATTAGGTATATTCGTCACCTTGAGTTATTTATAAAAATAATGGGGTTATAAAAAAAAACTGGAAAAAAACCCATTGCTATGAAAAATAAAACTCTCTCACAGCAGAATCATGGACCAAAACTGATTCACCAACAAGCAGTTCCAAATTTCTCCAGTATTCTCAGGATATACCCCCCATTTAAGAACCACTGCTTTAGGTGAAGCCAATTTTTTTTAAAAAAAAATATGGGCATAAACCTTTTTTGTTTGCTTCTGAGGTACATAATGCTTCTCTGATTGGGTTTTCTGGCTTTCGAATAAGCCTTAGTGATAGACATCTTTGGCTTTTATGTTGCTTATTGTTTAATTTAAGCCTTTGAATCAGTGTTGACTCCTGGCAACTGCCTGGACTAGTTTTCCTGAAGCTTTCTTGGCAAGATTTTTGGAAGTGGTTTGCCATGGCCTTTTTCTTAGGACAGAGAGAGAATGGTTAGCCCAAAGTCACCCAACTGGTTTTGCATCTAACAGGACTAGAAGTATGGTAAGTCTCCTGGTTTTAGCCTGGTGCCTTAAACAAAAACTGGCTCTCTCTCTCTCTCTATTGCTTATCTTTATTGTTTATTGTTTATTTTTTGTTTAGCATTGCACTATTTCTTTAGAATTAAAGCTGCCTAGGTTTAAAATTTTAATTTTGTATATTTCAATAAATTAATGTAGTCTGTACTTAGTTTTTAACTACAGTGTAAATTCTTTTTATAAATAATGTTGTTGCTATTTCAATCCGACCTTAAATCTCTGATATGGCGTGAGTAATCACCTGTTTCTTCAGGGCTCTTTTATGCAGACTTTATAGTAATATAGATATTGGACAGTAAAGCTACTACAGTACAGCATAATGAGAGTTCCATATACCTTCATGGCTCATAGATTCATTTCCAACAAGAATTTTTTTGGGGGGGGGGAAATTTCCAGCCCACTTAATACATTTTTTCTTGTTTTAGTTGTGGAAATCAGATGTAATCTAATTAAAACCATTCAGCTAAGTTGTTTTCCCCCTTTCGAGCAATTAGCCAAGCTCCTGGGTATGACGATATCTTGCCAGTTCTTATTTTTATAGTATAGTCTACATCTTTCAGTTGCATCCTGTCTTCTTTTCTATGGTCAGCTGTTTTACAAATCTGGAAAGTAGAGGCCAAACCATTTTGCTAGCCAACAAGAATAAGCCTCAAGAAATCCAGGTTTTCTGGGCAGTTTCTTTATTCATTTGGGTAGCTGATCCTTAAAACAGATCTGGTCTTATTGAAAGAAATACAGAATATCAGTGAACTGGAATTTCAGTCAAATCAATATGACCTTGAGAGGTAATAGACTCTTTAAAATAAGATGGCTTTATGCATAGCTAGACTGCAACTAAATATGCCTCTGCAAAGAAGCATCAAAATTATTTGAATAATTTTAGTTCTGGTCACTATGGTGAAAATCTTATTTCAGAAACTGTATCAGAGAGATGCATTGCTAGTTACAATATTAATATTAAGACAGGAAAAACCTCAAGATTTTCAAATAATTATTTCAGAGAGGTGGCAATCCTATTATGCACTATTTACATCTAAAGAAAACAGCTGGTTACCTCTTAACTTTTTTGAAAGGAGTTTCTTAGATCAAACTCTACTCCATTTGTGTTTTTGTAGTCCTTTTTAGAAGGAGATACTCTTGGTAGAGCGAGAGTTTCCTTGATTCTAAATATCCAGCTTGGAAATTGGAAAAAAAAAAAAGCCTTCCTAAATCAGGATTTTGTTATATTTAAGAAAAGGTTCTTCATTTGGGAAGCATATTTTTTCATGGAAAGATAACTTCCTGTTCAAAAAAGATGTATCTGAACAGAAAGGTAGATTGTAGGACTACATGGGTGTATTGAAGGTTACCGTTCTACTTCCCCAGAGCTCCGGATAGAAGGACAGAGTAACTTTCCCCACCTGGCCTTGACCACCTGTTGTTTTGAGAAGTAACTTTTCTCTCATAGTTACATGTTGTTAAACTTGTATAATAATCAGGCGTGTTTTTTGGGGGGGGTGTGTGTCATGGTTTTGGCTAGATAAGATTCAGATTGGAGTTCCTTAATCTGTTCTTCAGATACATATTTCTTCACCGAAGTGGGTTTCCAGGCTCAGATCCAGCCATTTCTTCCTAGTTCAATTCCTCTTTAATTCACAAGGGGTGCCTCTCCCTTCACTTTATTCATCTCTTTCTCATTCTCAGGAAAAATGTGACATTGGCAGCATGTACACAGAGCATGTAAGATATTTTGCAGGAACATTAGAAGTTATGTATGTGCCAGAAATTCTCTTGACTCTTCAGCAGAAGTCTCTGGACACCTTTTCTAGATGGTGGAAACAGGATGGTTCAGTCAGTTCTGGTGATGAATACATAGAGAAGCACTTCAGCTTTGCTTCATTGCACATAGTAGCAATCTACCAAGAGTGGCAAAATAAATATATATATATAAATATAAATATAGATATAAATATAAATAATATAAATATATATATATATATATATATTTCTGGAATTCCTCCCTTAGCTGTTTTATAAATAGCCTAAGATAATTAATACCTCTGTAAGGTTTACATTTAATTTTTACTGTATTCTGCTTTATTCCTACATAAATCTGTACTGCATATAAGACTCCCAACAACTTCAAACTAAATATTAAAAGCAGTAGGATGGTTGTTATCATCACTGACCTTGGGGTGGGGGAAAAGAAAAGGTTTGGCAGATTTTTCCTTCTCTCTTTCTCCCTTTATTGCTTGTTTATAATTCATTGTTTCATTTATATATGTTTGTATATGTTTGTTTAGCTCAGTTTTCCAGTAGTTTCATTTCTGGTTCCTTTTATACAATTAGCATAGATTTTTTTAAATTCCTTTAATGAAATGGTAAGGTAAGTTTAAATATTAAGAGACTAGACATGACGGGAAGATTTATTTTTTGCAACCTAAAAAAAAAATGCTTTCAAATATTGATGCTCTTGTATAGGCCAGGCTTTTTTTTTTTTAATTTGGAATTTTTCTCACAGGTGCGATGCTCATCCCAAAGCCTGTTCAATTATCTCAAGAGTATTCAGAATGACAGAGATGCAATGAACAGCTTTTGTGAGACTTTGCTGAAAGTCTTTGAGGACAATCTGCTGAATGACAGGTGACCTATACAATCTCAGTCAATTTGGGTGGCAGGATTGGGTAGGGTAAAGGTTAAGAATAGAAATGGAACACTGCCTCCTAAATACCTTCCACAACCATTTCAGTCATTAGATCTTCAAAAGGGCCTGAAAAATTCAGCCTCAAATCACCAGATATTTATTGTGTTCCTCCAGAAAGTTTGGAGACAGAGTTGCAATCCTCGGTGCCTCAAAACATGCCAACGTGTGAAGGAAACTTTAGTCAGATTTTTCATGGAGATTTTGGTTTTCTTGTTCATGAACATTAAACTTATATTTTCCATCTATGACTTGTAAGTTAGAAGCCATGGTTATTAAAACATCTCCCAAGCTTGAAATCATCAGTTCAACATAGTTAGTAGAACAGACTTTGAAAGTACTGAATTGCGACTCCTGCTCTCTTTCAAAAGCAACAAGAAAAGGAAATATGCCTCTGGAATTTTCAGTTTGAGAGATGTCAAATATTGTGTGTCTCAGTTTCTCCTGAAGACACACACCTACACAAGCAGAAGGAACAGTAGGGAAATGGCAGTCAGTTGGCAGACAAACACCAGAGCTATTAAAACCCAAAGGACTAACAGAATTTAAAGAACACAGGCAAGCTAATTAGACAAGGCTTTTGATGCTTGATGGCTTTGGGGAAGTTTCCTCGTAGATTCTCAAAGAAAAAAATTGTAACAGTTATATCTCAAAATAATGATCATGATGATCACTAATCATTAATTTCACAGAAACTGGTATAGCTAAAAAGCAAATAACTGATACAGATGTTAAATAAAGTGATAGTGTAGAGATTAACTCCTCAACTTCAAAGCCCTTTTCTGAATTTATAGTCATCTTGTTCATTCAGAATGACAAATGAATGACAAATTTTACTCACTCTAGTAATCAATTTGTCTATCAGGGTTTGACTTTTCAAACAAAATGGAATTCTTCTCTGATGCAGTCTAATTTCCTATCTCTGGCTGCCTCTAGGCCTCCCTTATCTTCTTTCTTTATAATCTTTCAACAAAAATTTAAAAGAGCAGATACTATAATAAAGAAACAGAGTTTCAGTGAACATTTACTTGGGTTAAAAAGAAGCTGTGATATCCAGTCAAGCTCATAATTGTTCAGAATTTCCCATACCACAACATTTCAAACAGATTGCATTTATTACAGTGATCTATGTGGTATCCCATGTCCAGCTTAACTGCATCTAATTAGAGATGTCTCCTAGACAGTAATTTAACAGATCAACAGAGTTGGAAGGGACCTTGCAGGTCATCTAGTCCAACCCCCTGCCCAAGCAGGAGACCCTACATCTGTCTCTACCTAGGATCAAACTCACAACCTCCTGATTGTGAGGCAAGAGCTCCACCTCTAGGCCACAGCAGCTGGGTCCCTTTGTGCCATTATCCTTCTCTGAAATCCAAATGCACTGTGTTTACATTTGCCACAGTAGAACATGAATGGTGTGGGGGAGATGCCAGCAAGAGAGTTAGGCAGATGTGCAGAACCAATGCTAATCCACATACCTGATTTTCCTTCCCTGCAGATACTCCTTGGAGCCCACTTCTATTTTCAGAACCAATTTAGAGAAGAAGAAAAAATAACAAATTCTGTGATTGGCCGAATTAGTTGATAGTGAAAATTAAACATTCCAATTCCCTGAGTACTATGAACATAGGAGAGTGGTAGTGTGATCTCCATGTATCTTTTAGTATATTATTTCTGCTATATATATGTAGCAAAAGTTTTTCTTTGAAGTGAGAAATATGGAATCAGAGTAGAAGGAGGCATTTAGACTAGTCATCTAAGTTGGTGATTTCATATTGAACTCCTTATTGTTAGGAGTTTTTTTCCCCTCTAATATATTCAGTCAAAATTTGTTTTCCTGTAACTTCCTGTGTCTTCTATTTTATGTAATTCTTTCTGAAGTATAGCAAACAGTACTTCTCAGATAGCTGAAGAGTTCTTGTGCTTCAGCCCACATCCTCTGCTTATCTGTTTTCAAGATGAAATGTTCCCAGTTGTTAAAATCATTCTTTATAAACCTTGAAGACCTCAGGAATTTGTTAGTGGATTACATATGTTTGGCATCTTGCTTGTTCACAATGTAAGATGTCAAATTAACTCTTGATCATTCCAAGATTGAATGGACTCAGTTTAGGTTTGATCATCTGACTTTAGAGCAAATATATAAAGTGTTTATTATATGTGAGTTGTGTCAATGTGAAATGTGTAAACATGGTATTCTATGCTTTCCTCATTAGGGTATCTATTCCACTGCTAAAGATGCTGGATCAGATATTGGCCAATGGATGCTTTGATGTATTTATAACTGAGGAAAAGTAAGTGGCAAAATAATAGATGTATCTTCTTTCTTCCAGATTGCTGGAAAATCTTCAAAGGGCAATGTTCCATTCCCCCTAATTTATAATAACAGGAAAAATTAGAGTCTAGATTATTTTTACTATATTTTAACAAGAGGATTATTTGGAGAAGTATTTTGTTTTGAAAAGTTAAATGTTCATATTGAGCAAGGCTGAGTTAGGAACCTTGTGATCCCCAAGAGATAAGAGCTATCCATCTTTTTTAAGGAGGTGGGCACATTTCCAACCAAAATGCTGCTTTGAGTTCCTTCATCAAAGTTAAGGAGATGACCAAGAAGAGGAGAGTTTCAGCATGAATTAAGTCAAGCCACAAATCTCTTATCTTTCCATAAGAGCTCATTAAAGTCACTTGCTACATTCACTTATCAATTTAAGTTATAAATAGAACATTTGCTAAAATCCATTTTGATCCCCTCCCCTCAGAATTTCTGGAGGGCCAGTATAACAGTGTGCCAAGCACTCAAGGCACTCTTCCTAGGTGGAATCAGTTGAAGAGGTTATATACAAATTTGAATAAGACTATTTTAGCCCTTACCAAAATGCCAGGACAAATTTTATATTTCTTGCCTGCTGTATGATAAAAACCTAAAAGTAACATTACATAGCTTCAGGAAAAAATTATATAAGAACAGTGTAGCATGATATTCTTTAATTGATTATTTGAGGCATATTGTACATTGAAGCCAATCACTGTTGTATTTTATCAATGCAATTTAAGTGCAGTGTCCCATTTTAAAAAAATAGTTGGTTTTCTTTACATAGAAAATGATCACATGGGATGCTTAGTCTAGTAGGCATCAACAGAAGTATTCCCTTTGAGCGCCAGCTCAGATTTTTACACATAGGTAAGTGATTAACAGCAGTAATTTTGTACTTTGGACTGGCAGCTGGAGGGCACTTCATGTCCTGCTCTTGATTTAAGGACTACCTTGTTTTTCTTAATTGGTTTGTCATGATACGGTTAAAATGTAGCTCACTTTTTTGAAAAGCTCAATTTTCAGAAACACATGCGCCCAATTTGCATCACATAAAACCTCTGGACAGATCCCTTTTCCCTAGATGCTGATTTTCTTTCTCCTGAAGTACTGCCTGCACAGGAGCAGGATTTTGCTACTTCCTTTGCAGGCTGATCTGTTTGAATTCACTTACTGGTTCCTTATTACAAGTGTGAAATTAACAGATGACAGAAAGAAAGCCAAGTAGGTCTATTTCGAATGTGGAGCCTTATTCATAAGAATATATGCATTAAATCTTTTCCAGATGCTCAACTGGATCTGCCTACATTGTCATTTCCTTTCTAAATCTCACCTTTTCCCCTATTTTGCCATTGTATTTCAATGAAGTGAATGAATCTCCACTAAATTCTATGCAACCTTCAAAGAAACCCTGTGCAATTTTTTGAAGAAATTAATGAGTAAACACGTTTGCTTAAATGTGGAGATTATAAGCAAGCTTTCACAACGGAATATGCAGGAAGAATAATTATGTGGCATCAATTTTTGTTGGGTAAAAACTAAACTTTTGAGAATATTTATGTTCCGTTGTCCCTTGCCTTTCTGCTGTCTGAACAATACAGCTAAATAGAATGTGAATTTAAAAAAAATAAAAAAAAATAATTTTAGATCAACTGAAATATTAATTAACAATTAAAATCTATTGGAAGAGAAGAATGCAAAAATGATTTCCCCCCCAAATCCACTAATTAATGGAAGCCTTTTATGGCAATATTGATATAGTTTGTTAGTTTAACTGCTAACATTTAAGCACATAAGGATATATAATTTCACAACTCTCAAGATCTTTTGTTCATCTTTGAAAAACAAATAGCTAAAAATTGTTTTCTCAATTTTTTAAGCCACCCATTTCCTATGAAGTTGCTCACTCTTTGTAAAGAAGAAAGCAAGAGATCTAAAGATATCCAGAAACTCCGTTCCAGCATTGCTGTGTAAGTTGGGAAAATATGTAAAAAACTGAAGGATGAGAAATTAATGGTCTGTAGCCAGTCCATGTGGTTTTAAACAGAAAGACACGTGGAAAACGAGTTTTATTTAGCCCTGTCATGTATGCAAAGGTTTCATTTGTATGCTCTATAAAAGTGGTCTCGGCAGTGAATTTTGAGCAGCTGTGTGTATAAATTTTAGTTCAAAAGCAAATGTGGCTAACAACGTTATTCTAAAAGCAATTCTAAGGAAGTTCAAATCTGATTGGTGGTAGAAAAAGTGGTGGATGATTTGTCATTTCAAGAACCATGACAATTCATATCAGACAGAACTCAAACTGGGGGAGAACAACAGTCAACTCTGGTCAATTACATCACCAGCTGTTCATTACTTTTCACCATTCTCCTCACATTGGTTTTAGTCTGGATATGTGTCTGGGGGGAAGGGGAAGCTCTATTTTGGCATATAAAATTTAAAGGGTTCAAACAAAAGAACTATTATTTAAAATTACTTTAATGTGTGTTTATTGGATTTTTTTTTGTAAATGAAACTACAGGTAATTGAACTTTAAGAAGTGAAACATTTGTTATTTTTTGCCTGTTTTAAAGGAAAATAAAGGTTGAAAATAGAAGGAGCCAAACATCATATCACATCCCTCTTCCTCTCAAGCCCCTCCCCATCAAAGTTATATATTCCAGGCATTGTTCTCCACACTAACAAGCAAACAGATATAGAACTCTTCATTCTCCATCTTGGGTGGAGCCATCATTCAAGATGGGTTGTCCTCGTCCATCAGCCAATGAGGACCGAGTCTGTCTTCTTTAATACTGGATCCGCCTTCTCCTATCCCCAGTTTAGACTCGGTCCTCAGTGGGGACGAACGAGGCAAACGTTACTCCCATCTTGAACGTTGGATCGCCTTTTTGGCTGCATTTCTTCGTGATTGTGTGAGGATTTCTCTGTGAGTTTTGCAGGGTCTCTGTTACATCGAGACCATCGGACTTGGCGGGGCTTCGGCTCCGACCCTTTTGAAGGGGCTGAGGGCGCATTGTGGCATCGACCAGCTGGGACTCGCTCCGGGTCTGCCACTGGAGCTTCGCGCTCCCTTTCGTCCTTAAAGGACGTCGTGCGCAGGGTTGCAGGGGGCTTGTCAGCTCCGCAGCTTTAACGGCAGCGGCTGGACTCTGGGAAGCGCAACAGGAGCGCTGGAGCCACGGGGTGAGAGATCGTATCGTACGCCTCCCTTAATTGAGCCGTTCGCCTCAGCCACCTTATTGGGAGTCGGCAGTCAGGTAGGAGCCGTGGCGATCGAGCGGCTGCTCTCGCGCTCCTCCGACTCCGCCCCGGCCGTTTCCCGGGCCTTCTGAGGCGCCTCAGGCTGTTCTCGGCGCTTATCAGCTGTGAGGCACGGGGCCTATATCAGCTGTTGGGCGCTCCTCTGGGCCATTAGTCACGCCGATTTCCAGCCCTTTGAGCTTGCTCGGGCCGGCGACTGCCACGGAGATCACTCAGGCCGGGGTTTGCAGTAACGCTAACGGCCCTCAGAGCTTGCTCGGGCTAGCATCTCCGGAAGCGCCCACTTTGCCTCCATTTCTGGCGAGTACGTTGGGGCGACCATTTTGACGGCTGTCATAATCTCAAAATGGCGGACGCAGTTCCACATAAGGAGAAGCCGAGTGGAAAACGGTTGCGAAAAACAGACAGGCCCATTCAAGAAGATGATCTTACTCCTTCTTCGGGCCTCAACTCCACTGGCCTTCACCGGGGCTCGGCTGTAGTCTCTAAGGCTACTCAAAGAGCGGAGAGGCGGAGAGATAAGGCCCTACAGAAACTTATTAGTCGCTCCTCCAAGCGCTTGACAGCGGTTCCTTCTCGCCCTCCCACCCTCAACACCTCGGGTGATGGCAGTAGGGCGGCTACGGGACAAGATCTTCTGGCCCTTGATGCTCTGGGGCTCCCAGGGAGGAGTCTGATCTGTGGGGCCCAGCTGGTTTGAGCGGCGCTACGATTCCGCCTCCCCTGGGGGGGCGCAGATTCCGGTTCCTCACTTGCGGCCCCTCCTCAGGGGGTCACCTTGCCTGTGTCCACGGGGCCAACCATTCCAACGCCTGCATTTGATCCCTCAGATCTCCAGAAGCTGATTGCAGCGGCCGTTCAACAGGGGCTTACTGCCGGCCTACAATCACTGGGGGGATCACTTCCTTGTGGGCCCAGTTCCTCAGTCGATGCTCTTGGATTGCCCACCAGGGTGGGCCCTTCGACTAGACTTCAGCCACAAGATGACCTCTCAGAGGACTCGGACGAGGTGGAACAGGAGGCCTGGCTGGAGGAGACGGAGAGCCTTGCTCTGGAGTTGTCTGAGGATGAGGCCTTAGCTCCAGAACAACAACCGACTTCGTCCGGCCTGTTTTCCCCAGCCTTGTTCCGGTCCCTCCTTTATAAGGCGAGGGTTACAGCGGGGCTGGATGCTCCTACTCCGGAGGAGGAGGTCGGACAGGGATCATTCAGCGACCCCCTTTTTTCCGAGGTCAAGCCTGAGACATCATTTGTACCGACCCCTCAGCTGTTCATTGATACGGTACAGAGGCAGTGGACCATCCTGGCGTCCGTGCCGACGCCGTCCTCCAATGAGCGGAAGTTTTTCAATGTGTCGCAGACCTTCTCCGATCTACTCTTGCCTCCGTCGGTTGATCCTCCCGTTCTGGGCCTTTACACACCCACAGCTATGCCGGGGGAATCGGAGGAGTTACTTAAGCCAGAGGATAAACGTATGGAACAGGCTCTTCTCAAGAGTCACCAGGCGGCGGCCTGGGCCATCCGGGCGTCATCAACATCGTCATTCTTCGCCAGGACTTCTCTTCTGTTGCTCCGACAGATCCAGGAGCAGATTCCGGCATCTGACATCAGAGCTCTGCAGGATCTGAACAAGCTGTTCGCGGCGTCTCAGTTTGTGGCGGATGCTACTTTGCATGCTTCGCAATTTGCAGCCAAAGCAATGGCGGCTGCGATAGTAGCAAGGCGGATGCACTGGCTCCGCCAATGGCCAGCGGATACCCGGCACAAGTGGAGGCTCGCGTCCGGTCCCATCAAAGGGCCGCTGTTGTTCGGGGAATCGTTGGATCCCATATTGGTGGAGTCATGGGACAGGAAGAAAGTTCTCCTGTCGCTCTTCAGGAAGGGTAATTTCCGCCAGGCCCCCTTTTACCATCGGCCCTTTCGGCAGACGGACCAGGGCCCTTTCTTCCCCCAGGCCTCGGGTCCCTTCGGAGCAAGGCCGCACCAGGCGCAGGATAAGCCCGGGAGGGGGAGGCAGTCTAGACGCCCTTTCCGTGGGGGGTCGGGGTCCCGCCACTTCAGGCGCTCCAGGTGGTATGGGCCTGCCCCACCCAATCGGGGGACATCTGTCCCAATTTGCGGACATCTGGTTTCGGACTACCCAGGATGCCTGGGTGCGGCGGACAGTCCGTCACGGCCTTTCGCTGGAATTTCTCTCCACCCCCCGAGTTCCTTTCTCCGCTGTCCGGTGTCCGGGATTCCATCCAAAAGATCTCTGATGGATTCCGCAGTGCAACACCTGCTGGACATTAGGGCCATCCAGCCGGTACCTCGGGGTCAGCACGGATGGGGATTCTACTCCGTCTTGTTTGTGGTACCCAAGGCCTCGGGGGGATGGAGAGCAATTCTCGACCTTAAGCGACTGAACAGGTACGTGGCGTATCGCAAGTTCAAGATGCACTCTCTTTCCTCCATCTTGGCTTGCTTACAAAAGGGGGACTTCATGGCCTCCCTGGATTTGACTGAGGCCTACCTGCATGTGCCTATCAATCGCCACTATCGGCAATTCCTTCGTTTCGCATATGCAGGTGGGCACTTTCAATACAGAGCCATGCCCTTTGGACTCTCCTCCGCACCTAGAGTATTCACAAAAATTTTGGCCGTCTTAGCGGCTCATCTCAGATCTCTGCCGGTGCACGTCCAGTGTTACCTGGACGACATCCTGGTGCACGCGCCATCGGAGGCCCTCGCGTTGCGCCACCTCCAGGTAACGGTCCAGACACTCAGACGGCATGGATTTGAGATCAATCTCGAGAAGAGTCACCTGACTCCTTCTACCTCTATCCTTCATTTGGGTACTATTGTTGATTCCCTGGAGTGTAGGGTCTCCCTTTCCCAGGAGAGGCAGGAAAGCATCAGACTACCGGTGCTGCAGATCCGTCACCAACGCAGAGTTCCCTTGGCACTATTATCCACTCTCCTGGGGAAAATGATTTCCTGCATCTCCATCACGCCTTGGGCACGCCTACACTCTAGGGAACTCCAATGGTTCCTTTTACCCTTCCAGAAGGCGGGTCGAGGAATGTCACAGCTCACTTTATGGTGCCTCCCGCGGTTCTTCGGTCCCTCGTTTGGTGGAGGTCGCCGGCCTTGGCAAGGGGCTCTCTCTTCGTCGACCCTCCTCGTCTACTGGACCCTCCTCGTCCAGTCTCTCAGGTTGGGGGGCTCACGCCCTGGATCTCATCGCCTAAGGTCCGTGGGGGAGTGCGGAGGCTTCCTGTTCGATAAATTGGCTGGAGCTCTGGGCCGTGTCCCTAGCCCTCCAACACTTTCGACGCCTGGTCGAGGGGAAGCACGTCCTCGTGCTCACCGACAACATTACCACCAAGGCGCATGTGAACAGACAGGGGGGCACTCGCTCCAGGGCTCTCATGAGGGAGGCGCTGCGCCTGGGGATGTGGTCGGAACGTCACCTTCTGTCCTTGACTGCAGACCATATCTCCGGCATCACGAACTCGCAGGCGGATTGGCTCAGCAGGTCGGAGGTCGACCAGGCGGAGTGGCGTCTGCACCCCTCCCTCTTCCTCGAGATCTCGGAACGATTCGGCCAGCCGCAGGTGGATCTGTTCGCGACACCGGGGAATTCTCAACTCCCTCGCTTTTTTTCCCGGTTTCAGTCTCTGGGAGCGGAGGGGGTCAATGCCCTTCTGTGTCCTTGGCCGTCGGGCCTCCTTTATGCCTTTCCCCCCGTGCCGATTCTTCCTCTGGTGCTCCGCAAGGTATTGGAGGAGAGGGCAGAGATCATTCTCCTGGCCCCGTATTGGCCCCACAGGGCTTGGTTCGCGGATCTCCGGGTGATGTCGGTAGCTCCTCCATGGACACTGCCTATGTGCGAGGACTCTCTCAACCAGGGGGCTCTGAGACACCCGGATCCCGGGTGGTGCCGGCTGACCACATGGCGGTTGAGTGGGGCTCTTTGAGGGGGCAGAGTTATGACCCAGACGTAATTCTGATGATCTTGGCCTCTCGCCGGCCAGCTACCCAGAGGATTTATGCCTCTACGTGGCGGTCCTTCTGCCACTGGTGTGTCAAGGAGGGACTCTCTCCCATTCGACTCCCCTTACCCAAGGTGCTGCGGTTCCTACAACGGGGTCTAGATAGCGGTCTCGCTCCTAACACCATTCGGAGACAAGTCGCGGCTCTTTCGTCGATTCTTTCTTGCGACAGGGCAGAGTCCTTAGCTCTGTGTCCCACAGTGCGACGCTTTCTACGGGGGGCTTCGAACTTGCGTCCTCCCCCGGTTCACCGGTTCCCTACCTGGGATCTTCCCAGGGTGCTACAGTCGCTTACGGGGGCGCCATACGAGCCGCTTCGGGAGGCTTCGCTTCACCATTTATCATTCAAGGTTTCATTCCTGTTGGCGGTTACATCGGCACGCAGGATTTCTGAGCTGGCGGCCCTCTCCATTCGGCGAGATCTCTGCGTTTTTCACCACGATAGGGTGGTGCTAAGGCTGGATCCCTCTTTCCTGCCTAAGATTAATTCTCCGTTCCACCGGGCACAGGAACTGGTCTTGCCCAACTTCTGCCCGGATCCTGGTCATAGGTTGGAGAGAAGGTGGCACTCATTGGATGTGCGGCAAGCGCTCCGGATTTACATCAAACGGACTCAGCAGTTTCGACAGACGGAGGCGCTACTGGTGACTTTTCTTCCGCATTCCCTGGGTCGCAAGGCGTCGTCTACTACCATCGGCCGATGGATTAGAGGCACTATTGCCAAAGCGTATGAGCTCACTTCTCTTCCGCGGCCTCCGGGGATAACAGCCCACTCAACCCGTAGTGCAGCTTCTTCGGCAGCCTGGTCGGCTCAGGCTTCTTGGGAGGAGGTCTGTCATGCGGCCACTTGGGCTTTGCCTACACCATTTATTCGGCACTATAAAATTGATTCTTATGCCTCGGCGGAGGTGGCGTTTGGACGACGCGTATTGCAACGAGTGGTCGAAGAGGCGTCCTAGGGGGATGTAGGTTTTCCTGCCTGAGAAGGGGACGTTGTGGCTTTGGTATGTCCCATCTTGAATGATGGCTCCACCTAAGATGGAGAAGGGGCGTTGGTCTTACCTGAGATGCCTCTTCTCATCAGGTGGAGCCATCATTCAGTCCCACCCGTTGTCTTCTGACTTTTGGTTTCGTTGCAAGTTTGTTCCGGTTTGTTCGTTTGGACTACTTGGTTTCTGGCCGGAGATGGGAGTGCACATTTTTACAGTTTGCCTCGCCGGGTCTAGTCTTCGGATTCGTCTAAACTGGGGATAGGAGAAGGCGGATCCAGTATTAAAGAAGACAGACTCGGTCCTCATTGGCTGACGGACGAGGACAACCCATCTTGAATGATGGCTCCACCTGATGAGAAGAGGCGTCTCAGGTAAGACCAACACCCCTTTTTGGGAAGGACATCCCCAAAAGTGGATATATTTGGGAGGACATGACATTTCAGCCTATTTAATGCAATCTAATCTTTCTTATTTTCTGAATCCAAAAAACTATCATAATCAAATTGTAGTTTCTCTCACAGCTTGAAACAAGTGTTTCTCCTGTCTTGTGGTAGTTTATGCCTTGATTTGGTATCAGGATTTTCAAGCATAGACCATTTTTTGGTATCTTTATCATTTTATATCAATTAAAGGAAACTATTAGACAATATATCATAATCAATAGTGGAGAATATCTGAAACTCAGGGTTGAACTGGTAAGTTCTTGGTGCTCTCTGAGGTTGTTTTCCTGAAGACATTTCATTACCATCTTAAGTACATCCTCAGTGCAAGGGAGAGTTGAGATTTGCTGCCTGTTGAGATATAGTAGCTTGCCCTGCCAATGGTGATGGTGATGTGGCTTCTTCCTTTATGGTTTCTTCATTAGGGCATTATTTATTCCCTGGTTGTTTATCTAGTGCTATTTCCTGTTTATATGGGGGTTGGCTGCTCTGGGCTGTTTGTGTCCTTCCTTGACTTTTGATTGTATCTTTTTTCATTGGTTTGTAGATCAGGTTTCTCTCTGACTCTTGATGACTGATTTGTCAGCATGGCAAGCTTCCAGGAATTCCCCAACATTTTTTTAATTTGGTTTGTTCTAAAATGTCAGTCTTTCCCAGTTGATCACAGCTTTCCAAGTTTGGGAGGGCAAAAAATTCAAGAAACTTCCTACCTATCCCCATCCACTCCTGCATTATGCTTCTGTAGTCAAGGGTTTAGGTCAAATCGAAAATTAGAAATGGGTTTTAGAAACAGTAGATCCAACCAAATCTCAGTCATGGAATTGCAGTGGTTGAGGCCTTTTGCTGCACTTGTTTATCTGCTCCCAGAGCAGATTTGCTATCCTTGCCAAGGGAGCTTCTGTCCTGTACCTAATCCAAACCATACTTTATCAGATTTATGACTTTGAATTGCATTGCCCAATGCTTATATTGATAAGATATGCATCTATATGGCCTCTGTGTTTCAGTGTCACAGAATAGTACTGATGTTCTTAGTACAGTTAGTCTCCTCAGTTTGGTATCAGTAAAACAAAAATGCTAGTCACATTAATACTTGGCTGGAATTTTTTTACATTTTTCTGGAACTGATATATTTGCTTTAACAACATGTTTTCTAATCTTTATTAGAAAGAAAGAACCGCTTTCTTTTTTATAAATATATATTAATTTGATTTTTTTAATCACATGGTAATTAGTTTTTTATATTAAATATTGCAGTGATGGTTAACCTTTTTGGCACCGAGTGCTGAAACTGGAGCGTGCACGCGCCAGAGCGCAGGAACCCGGAAGAGAGCAGCTGGCTGGTGCGCATGCGCGCCGGACCAGCTGTCCTGCGCGCATGCGCGTGATGGAACCCGGAAGAGCAACTGGCGACGGTGTGCGTGCCCACAGAGAGGGCTCTGCATGCCACCTCTGGCACGCGTGCCATAGGTTCGCCATCACGGCAATATTGTGTTTATCTGAATTCAATGTGTGATACCCTCTTACCATTTGCAGTAAGAGATTAAAGAGCATGCAAAGTTTATAAAAAGCTTGTTTTGGAACATTATCTGTCATTCAGTTTTGATACTTTTCATTTTGTGATTTAAAAAGATAGATTCTTGCCATTTTTAAACTTTTGTAATTAGCACATCATATTGAATTTTGTAAAAAAAAAAAAAACCTTAGTTCAGTTTTCATATAGAAAAATTATTTGATGGTACAATATAGCAAAGTGTTTTTGACATATGATGTGCTTTGTTAGATCAATAATAAAATATATTGTTTATATATTTATTGTTCTAGGTTTTGTGGCTTGGTTCAATTTCCAGGTGACATGAGAAAAAAAGTTCTGTTTCAGCTCTTTCTCCTTCTTTGCCATTCATTTCCTATTGTAAGTACTTCAGAAATGGTTGAGATTTTTGAATTATATATATTAAAGAACATCTGTGTTTTTCCTCTTGAAAACTTACCTAGGCAACTATTGGGTTACTTCTGCCCTAGTTGGCTCCATACCGCATATGTACAGCACAGAGGTACACCCACTGTGATATGCTGATAGCAAGGAATACATTAAATTCATTCCCTAATGTATGGCTATTATGAACAGCAACAACAACAAAAAACCTCCAGCTATTATGAACTACCCCCCCCCCAAAAAAACCCTCCACCCATGTAAGAACTCTGCTGAATCTCACCGAAGGCCTGTGTAACTACCGTAATACATTTTTCCCATAGTGGACAACCAAAAGCTATCCCAATTGTATTCAATAATTGATACTTAGCATATTGCCTTTAATGCTGGAGGTAGCCATATGATTAGAAACTGTGGATAGCATTATCTTTCATAGACCTACTTGTATAACACCTTTAATAGCTGTCTAAAATGAAGAGTAATTTTTGTATTTTTGACAAGTAGACCCCCTCTCAGGGAAATAGGCAGTGGGGGAGGGATTAAGGGGCAAATTCATTAAAAGATCTTGGCTAATAAAGGGAAATGACTCACCTTAGGCCTTGGCTTAATGTGTTCTTTTCTTGATTTAGGCTCCATTTTACCCACTCTTTCATCCCCCAAAGGCAGCCACCTTTCTTTGAGCCATTTCTGTTTTTGCTCTCTAGATAAGAAAAACAACTGCTAGTCAGGTTTATGAGATGCTGATAACCTACAGTGATATTGCCGAACCGGACGTTTTAGAAAATGCCATGACAATTCTGAGTGACACTAATTGGTGAGTTAATCTTAAGTGTACTTGTAAGTTTCAGCTACCTTCCAGCCTATAGCATTTAAGAATATACAGGACATATATTACACATTGGGGATTTGCAAAGTTGTGTGTGAATCAAACTTTGTGACACAAATGTGAAACAATGAATTGAGACAGGATTTGTTTGTAAACCTCTTTGAAATTTAGCTGATACCTGAAGCAGTTTACAGCACACTGTACAATAGTATAGTATATAATTCAGTACAAAGCTATTTTATTTATTTACTTACTTACTTACTTACTTACATTTATTTATTTATTGTAGTAGGCAGCGGAGACTAACATTACACTAGCTGATTCTTCCTACGTTGTCTCGGCATTTCTTTTACTGTTGATATGTAGGGTCATGTATTTAGCTCAGGACGCATAGTCTCTCTTCAGGAAATAAAAATGCTGCATGTCTCAAAAACTAATAAATTTCATTTAATAAGACACTCTTATAGATGAAGCCATAACTGTTTAATGTAGAGTTTTTCCTCGCAGAGGCCAAATGGAATGTAAGTCATGGAAATGTTAATGGTAGGTGAGGTTAAAGTCTCTCTTCCTATTGAAAAGAGACCCTATTTGGGATTTGGGGGTGGGAGGGCAGATGACAGATTTTTAAAGTTTGGAGATGATACCTCTTCCTGGATTTCATAGCTGGGCGTGAGTAATTTTCAGTGTGAGTGATTGTTTCCAGAGCACCACTTCTATGTATAGAATTGCCAGGAGCTGTATCCATATATAAGGCTGGTGAAAGATGATTTTAAAAGACTGCTTTTTTCATATCTTTTATCATCCAGTTTAGTTCCAGAATCTTCCCTGCCATCTTACTGGCTCAGAAATTGGGATGTGAACTCAGGATTCCAGACAAAACCTGAAGAGCCTTTAATCCTTCAGAAGCTCCCCAAATAATTTTTAAAAATGAGTTGAATTCTTTGGCCTTCTCCCAACCTATTGCATCATTAAAAGAGGCAGCCAGATTATATCCTCTGACTAGAAAATAACAGAATTGTCATATCCAATGAAACAGAATTCACATCATTTCCCCAGCTGTTAGAATGAGAGTACTGCTTCAAGTGGATATAAATCTGATGTAGATTAAGATTAAAGAGCCAAATGAGTGAAGATGACAATGGGAGAAACAGAAAAAGAAATACAAGTTCTGCTGCTCTTTATTCCATAGAATAAATGCCTATGGAATAGGACATAGGTGTCAGGATATAAGGACATGGATCACATCAGTTTATAAACTAAACCAACGAAGATTGTAATCTATATCTAGCTCCATTTTTAGCTATAGCTCATCTGATTCTTCAACTCCTCTAGGTAGTTTTGCAACCTGGTGCCAGTGCAAGAAGAAAAGTCTTTTACTCCATCATGGCAGTAAAAAGAGCAAAATTATTTGTGTCTGAATGTTTTGGAATGGAATTTCTCTCCCTTCACCTCCTGCATCCATTCGTCTGTTCTTTGTGCATTTTGACTTATTCCTGTTTATTCTCTTATAATTCAGAGCAGAACTTACAAACTCGCTTCTCTAATAGGATGGAACTAGTTGATTCTGCCTACACGTTCTAAAAAATGCCATTGCCCTAAATACAGTGAATGCTATTCAGGAGGTTCAGAGAACAGTAATTTGCTTTTTAAAAGATGACCTTCCTTTCCCCTGCAATTTGGGTGGATATACCAATTTTCTTACTGTCAATAGCAATCACAATTAATTGACGAATAGTTTTCCACTGAGGAAAATGGATGTGATGCTAGAAACCATGGAGAGCAGCAGCATGGAATTGGCTACTTATATATACTTTTTTTTGTCTCCAAATAGGGATGCAGACTTGCCATTTCTGAGGAAGCAGCGGAATTACCTCTGTGACTTAATGAAAGTGCCCAAGCCCCAATTGGTAGTGAAGGTAATGTTTTAAAATACCAATGAAGTCCTGATAAATATTTCTGGGAAACAATTTGGTGAAACTCAAGTTTGCTGACACAAACCCCAGACCTATTTAACACCTGCAATATGCAGGACTATTGAAAATAAGTATTTTATCACTGTCCCGTATTCTGTTATTTGAAAAGTTTTCATATTTCTCATGTGGAGCTGTTAGATAGTGAACATGATTTGTAGTAGTGCAGCTGGTTACGAAAATATGCTTACTGCAATGTGGTGATCAGAAGGTCAGTTTTACAGAATATCTTGCTACAGGTAGTCCTTGACTTAAAACCCTTCATTTAGTGACTGTTTCAAGGTACAACTTGCTGAAGTCATTCTGTACTGGTGGGATGCTGGCAGCAATGTAATGGTTTCAAGCTGGTCTGGCTAGAGATCCTGGCTTATATAGAAGCATGTTAATGTGCTTGGAGTAAAACTAAGCTTTGTTTGTGCTTTAACATAATGACAGAAATGTGCTAACATTTTTCAGTATTATACTAACTGTTACCGTAGAAGGGAATGCTGCATGTGGGTAGGAATATGACTAATATACCTGCCTAGTCTACACCTTCTCTGTACTGTGAAAAAGCATATGAAAGTATTTAGGCAATTACTGAAATATCCTTTTAAAAGTCAAACAGGTTTTCTGTTGAACTAGAATGAAGCTATTCCATAAAAGTATTCTCAGGGGAGGGGGGGATTATAGCTGAAAACAGGTGGCACGCGGAGCCATATCAGAGGGCACGCGAGGCATTGCCCTATGTCAGCTCCAGTGCGCATGCACGCGCTGGCCAGCTGATTTTCGGCCTTGGGGAAGGCCGTTTTGCCCTCCGGAGGCTTCAGGGAAGCGTCCTGAAGCCCCGGAGTGCGCAAAACGGCCCAACGGGCAAACCGGAAGTTTGGAAAAACGCCCTTCCGGTTTGCCGTTGGGCTGTTTTTCACACTCCGGAGGCTTCAGGGAAGCTTCCTGAAGCACCGGAATGCGAAAAACGGCCCGACGGGAAAACCGGAAGTTTGGAAAAACGCACTTCCGGTTTGCCGGTGGGCTGTTTTTTGCACTCCGGAGGCTTCAGGGAAGCTTCCTGAAGCCCCAGAGTGCAAAAAACGGTCCAACGGGCAAACCAGAAGTTCGGAACCCGTTTTTCACCGTCCCAGGCTTGTGAGGCCTTTGCGCATGCGCGGGGGGGGGTTGGGTGCATGCGCAGGGGGCAGCGTGGGGGGGTTGTGCTCATGCGTGGGGGGGGAAGGAATGGGTGTGGGCACATGTGCGCGCACACACCCTTCTGGCACGCGAACCAAAAAAGGTTTGCCATTACTGCCCAAAGGGGTCGCGACCCACAGGTTGAGAACTGCTGGTTTAGAGAAATATCCACATGTGTTTTTTTATAAATCATCATTAAAGGAAGATATTATTAATATTAATGTTTTGACTTTGAATAAGCACATCTATATTCAGGCAGAGGTATCAATAGAAGCATGTAGTAGTAAGTTGGTGCCTAGGCTGGGCTCTGAGGTGGAACTGGAAATGATAGTTTCATTCTGTTTGCTGGTTTATGAATGTGGCAGCTTGTCTTTTTCATTCCTTGCTGAATGACAATATAGTAGTAATGAAAATAAACCTTGTAGGTAAGGTTTACTGGAACATAAATATTTAGTCCTGAAACTGTACTGTATGTCTTTGGAATCAAAAGATCTAGAAATCTTTTGTGGCTTTGTAATCTAAGAGTGACAGGTACATCTGTATGCCTTTGTGCTCTAGCTGCAGATTTCATTCTCCACACGTTGGAAGAATTTTCACAGCAGTTTGATTTCCCATTACTCTGTTTTTCAGAAGGGATATTTGAATATGCAGCACTATCCAGCTTGGAAGGCTCAAATTTCACAAGACCATGCGGATCCTTGTGGGGGGAAAAAGAGAAAGCATTGGAAATACATTTGTTTTTTCACCTTTTGGAATATATAGTTGCATCCATGAATATACAGCCATGAATACCATTTCTATTCAATAACAAAGGAGAAAAAATGTCAGAATGATTGGTTTAAATATTGAGCAGTTTGAAAACAAGCCCTTCATTAAATGAATTTCTGAATACACAAACTGCTGTTGGATACACTGCATCCATTAACACAAGTATAAACACAGTGCACTACTCAGTAACGAAAGTCAATATAGGAGGTTGTTCTAAACTATGGATTGGACAATGCCTGAAGGAAACTTTAGTTGTAGATCGACATTTTAAAGCTCTTACTAACAGATTAATTACAATATTCTGTGAATCTTACAAGTAAGAGTTACTTTTATTTATTTTGAAACATACTCTTGACAATGTCATGAAATTAATCCCATTTTCTCCCTCTTTCCTGCAGAGCACATAATTGGAAATCAATTAATATTGAAAATTACAGTGCTTTGAATCCGTAGACACAAAGGAGCAGGCACTTTTTCAACAACTTGGGCAAAGTTACTGATCAAGCTAAAAAGAAAAGGCTAAAAAATGAGAAACTAATTTTGAAAGTTGTACTTTTTTTTTACTCCTTATTCTAAAATAATATCTTTTTGTTTTAAAAGATTATATATATGTTGGTGATTTTGTGTTTCTGAAAATTAAATTGTTTTGAAAAGTTCAAATAACTGCAGTTTTTTGCATGTTCTCTGTTTTTGGCTTTATTAAATTACAGCATTCCAAATTTCATTATAACCAAAGTTACCTTGTCAAATAAGTTATGCATTATATAAATAGCTCCAATCTACCATTTCAAAAGTTATCTGCAGAAGAGTAGAAGCTTCATTCTTTAGAAAAGGCATTTGAGAATAAATTATCCAGTTGACATATCAATCAAATTATATAATGAAGCCTGAGGGCATTCTTGCCATTTGAGAAGAGCATAAAATGGGTAGGATTTCATTCCTGATACATTGTTTAATTCCAGCTGAAAATTTGTCACCTTTCTAAACAAAAGTATAATTTATCATTCAAACTTGATACAGTATCCTGACATTTTTGGATGTTGACTTTTATTTAATATGTATTGAAATATTTCTGATGCTAAAAAGAAATATACAAGGAAATACTAGCTGAAAAATGCAAGCAACATTGGTTGGCAAAATTAAAACTGGATTTAAAAGGGCGGACAGGTTTGTTTTTGTTTTGTCTTATCATGAGTGGAAAATCAGATACAAATAGTAGGAACATGCAGCTTGTTGGATTTGATTCTCAAAATGTACTTTACACAATGAATTGTAAAAACTGTGCATAACTTTTTAAAGCAATTCTGTCTTTAGAATCACTTAGCAATTGAAGAGGACAGCAATCCCAGGAAAGAGTTGGCTACTTTAAAGGTTAAAGATAAAATATTTATGCTCTCACATATTTACACACCATCTTTTTTTAATTATTTTCCAAATGGTGCATAGCCCTAGTAAAAAGAGTATTCTGTTAAAGTTGTTGACGTATTTTTCCCTTTTCATGTCTCTGTACAAATGAAGAAATATTGTAAGACACAAAATACATTTGTGTAAAAGTCAACAAGATTTTTTTTCTTCTGTAGGAATTTAATTTTAGTTAAAACAAGCGTTTAATATTTTTTAGACGTTCATTACAATAAACATCTGATGGAGAGGAAGCATAAATAAAAGTTATTCATGTTATCACAGCTGGTCTCAGTTCTTTGGAAGAGTATCTTAAGTGACTAGTTAATTTCCTGATCATCATGGAGACTGGTTTCAAACCTCTTGATATAAACTATATTCTAAAAGTAAACCTTGTTTATCTCATACTGATCTTTTAGACCTGCCTCAGGATATTATAACATGTAGCTTTTTAATCCCTTCATATGAATTACTGAATCACAAAGCATTGCAGACTTTATATGAGGAAAAGTCCAATTATTCCTGGCAGTGAAGATTGTTAAATTACCATATGAAATGTATAGGGGTTCATTTTGCTCTCAAAACTGCTGCGAAGAGAATTAGATGTTTCCAACATAGAAAGCATTGACACGGGCTAAAGTTGAAACCATTCTTTCATATTGTCCATACCTCGGGTTACAAGGAGAGGGCATTGCAGCTGGATCTGATGCTATGAAAAGAGGAGCTGTCTCCTTTTCCCATCAAAGTCGAGGAATGTTCTGGGTCAGGTGTTCCATTGCACACTAAAAAGGTCTGGTTTTTGAAGGCAGGCCTGTGCCATTTAGCAGCAGGGAGGAGGAAGCTTCTTTTAAAAGCAATAATGGCAGCTGTGGGGCCAGTGGAAGACTGTGCAGTAATGGGAAGGCCTATGTTCCCCCCTCATTTCTCTTCAAGATGTCCCCTACCTTTCTCAGCAAACTGACCCTTTAAAAAAAAAAAGGGAACAAAACAATATCAATGTGAGACCTTTTCCAAAGGGGCACTAGTTCAACAAGGTAACTTCAGTGGAGCCAGGAGGGAAGGCAGATTGGGGTGGAGGCAGGACTCTGAAGCAATTTAGGCTTGGCAAATACAATGAGCTGAGGCCTGGGCCTTTAGGAGGCTTAAGGTTGTGACCATGAAGTAGAACTTGAAAGCAGATAAGAGTAGCAGCCACAGGGAGGAAAATGCAGCTTTCCAGGGACAGTCATGGCTACTTCAGCCTTTGTGACTGTGGGAGAGAGATTGGGATGGTTAAGTACAGCCCTGGAATTTCAAAAAAGCCACAATTGCAAAAAGGTATGCGTACAGTACAAACAGAGAATTGCATATGAAGTAGACCACCAAATTTGAAAACAAAATAGTAATATAATTTCTAGAAAAGATGAAACTGCTTGATTTGTAAAGGCTTTCTAAAAATAATGATCCCGATTGTAACAGAATTCTGTGTCTGTCTTTGGTGCCATCTCATAAACCATATTCATTACACAAGGGTTATGGTGGATATTGTCAAGACATGATGTTAAGTAATGGCAAGACAGATTCTGGATATATTTGAAGAACATTTTTTTTTTGCAGGGTATATTAAGCATCATGCACACATACAGTTTTTATGTTTAATTTGAAAATTACTGTTCTAGTACATAGTAACTAAAATTCTTCTGCAGCATTTTGAAAAGTTGGGTTGCCAAAAAAAAAAGATGGAGTGACTACTCGACACCAATAAGAAAGAGAGAAAAAAAATAGGTGCCATTAGTTAGATATTTCTCCATGTTGATTTGCTTCTTATAATTGTGTAGATCTTTCACCATTTTCACCTCTTAATCCATGTGTGTAAACCGGATGTTCTTCCCAGTAACTAAAGATGTGCTTTCCACATCTCATCAAGTGGCATCGAAACTTGTCAAAATATTACAGCCACATCAATATGGATTTCTTGGGAATAATACTGAAAAGACTTGCCGTTGCCACCTTCTGAATTTGATTCTGGAAAGAGTTTTCTTAGGTGAATTGGCTACATTCATACAGGCAGAGTCCTATCTGGGGAATGACAACTCGCTAAACATCCATTCACTTAGCTTGATGTTATACTACCTCTAGTTGATTTTTATGACTTGAGATAATATTTTAATATTTGCATGCATTTATATTTCTTTTGAGAGGAATTGTAGAGAAAAAGAATCTTGACTAAAATAATATTGTATCTCCTCTATTATGTTTCATGATGAAAAGCTTGCCAATAAACCACGCTCATCAGTTAAAATGATAGTAATCCACACCTTCCTTCAAATTCAATAGGCTCAAATTTTCCTCAAAGTGTCCATCTGTGAGATCCTGCAGAAACAAAGAGAAAGATCACAATCAAAATGTTTCACCAAGATACATCATACATCTGAAGACTTCTGCAATCACAGTACCTATTGTCAATAGAGAAATAAGCCATGCTTAGACTTTGTAACTGAATCCAAAGTTATCTTACAGCAGAAATTCCTGAATATCATAATATACAATGTTTTATTTATGCCACTGCAGCGAAAGAGACAATATTTGCTTGCTTATCTTTCTCTACCTCTTTCTCGGTCCTAAATTTTTTTGCCTGTGTTGTACTAGATAATTGGGTTGGTTAAAAACCTAAGGGCTGCATTTTACTAGTGAAACTTCATTAGTTTTGACCTTGATTAGGAGTAATTGGTATCTTAGAATGTTATGCAAATCCAACCTTGGGCAACAGAGCTTCCCTTTTTACCTAAGAACTGCTAATGGATAGATACGTGTTTCTAACAATCAATTCTAGAGTCTGATAATGATTTGTTCATACATTACATGAGGTGGAAGCTGGCTGTGGAAACTGGCTGTGGCCTTACCCCTACCATATAGGTTCCTATTCAGCTCATTCATATAGAACATGTGCATGTAAGCAGTTGCTCATAAGTAAAGTCTATGTTCTATGACATTTTTCACATTCAACCCTAGAAGTCAGGGATAGCGCTAGTGCCAAAGTATCATTGTGGAGTCAAGGCCAGGAACCTTGTTGCTAATTCTGATTACCTTACCCTATACAAAAGGAACTCTAAAAGTTGCAGGCTTCTTATTTCTGCTGCCCCTGGTATAAGATATTAAAGCCAGAGCAAAAGTAATTTTATCTTCATTCTGTGGTTAGGTTCTCTTTTGACAGTAGTGAAAAGTTAACACTTTTTTTGGGGAGGGGGGTAAAGCCGAGGTGGCGCAGTGGTTAGAGTGCAGTACTGCAGGCTACTTCAGCTGACTGCTAGCTGCAGCTCGGCAGTTCAAATCTCACCGGCTCAGGATTGACTCAGCCTTCCATCCTTCCGAGGTGGGTAAAATGAGGACCCAGATTGTTGGGGGCAATATGCTGACTCTGTGAACTGCTTAGAGAGGGCTGTAAAGCACTGTAAAGCGGTATATAAGTCTAAGTGCTATTGCTATTGCTATTGCTATTTTACTTTATTTATTATTTTGCAAACTTAAGTCTCATTGTGCAAGCATGACCAAAAACAGGTGAGAACTTAGAATCTGTTATTCTTCTTTCCCTTTTCCTGGATGACTCAGGATGCTCCCATCTGTGCAGAACAGTCAACTAGCATTGCTAATGCTTTTAGCTTCTGCCAGTCCTTAGGGAACACATAATACATTCAAGGGGCATCATAATCTGAACAATAGAGAAAGCATCAGGTAGACTGAAGATTACAAGGCCCTTAATTTTTAGCAAGGAAGAGCTCTACAGAAAACCTGATGACCATGACAGTGATTTATTGCAGTCAAATGCCTCAAATAGCTGTAACAGCCTGGCTCAGACAGGCTGTCAGAACCCCATTTGTTACTTGCTGTAGGAGATACACTTGCCACCCCTCCTCTGATTTAAGACAACTGTTAAATCTTACTCTAAGCACACGAGAATTCAGCCTTTAGATTGCATCTTACAAGGAGGCCTGGGTTTGTTTTTTTTCAGAGAATTCTTTTTTTTTTTTTAGAAGTTGGGTAACGTGTACATCCAGTCTGGCATATTTGTACAAAGACCACTCACCAAACTGGTGGGAAATCAATTCCAGTTTCTGACTTGTGTTGCCACCGGGTAGGAACCACTAGATTTTTTTTAGGATTCAGGGACAAATGACTCATGAAATGCCAAGAAGGATTTTATTGAATCAATATGAAGAGAGCTTTAGAGAAAGAAAAATATACCCATCTATCTACATCCCTTCATCCTTGCTCTGAAGCCCCAAAATAGCAGATGGGCTTCTGAACTCTCTGAGGATTTGGGGTGTCTACAGCAAGCCCAATTGTCTGGAGGTTTTTGCCAACTTTTATAATTAAGAGTTAGGGAATATAAATAATAACAACTGAACGAACCTTGGTACATTACTTTATGACTTGGTCCTAACATCAAAAAGGGGACCCTTTGCCAAAGATACTTTTAGAGAAGAAAGGGCTCCTAGCAGAGAGCAGCTGGAGAAAATCTAATGACATCTCTGGTCAATAACCAGGCAACTCAGATAACTGATGCTGTCAAAAACAAAGAACTGTGCTGATAGAAGCGAATATTTGTATTTCAGGGTTGAAAAGAAGGGTCCTCGGTGCTCTCTGAGCTTGGTTGTTTTCTTGCAGATGTTTCATTACTCAAGTAGGTAACTTGGGTAATCAGTATCTAGTTGGGTAGTGAAATATCTGCAAGAAAACAACCAAGCACAAGCACCAAGGCAGTGGTGGGATTCAAATTTTTTTACTGCCGGTTCTGTGGGCGTGGCGTGGCGTGGCGTGGTGGCCGTGGTGTGGCTTGGTGGGCGTGGCAGGGGAAGGATACTGTAAAATCTCCATTACCACCCCACTCCAGGGGAAAGTTACTGCAAAATCCCCATTTCCTCCCGATCAGCTGGGACTCGGGAGGCAGAGAATAGATGGGGCAGGGCCAGTCAGAAGTGGTATTTACTGGTTCTCCAAACTACTCAAAATTTCCGCTACTGGTTCTCCAGAACTGGTCAGAACCTGCTGAATACTACCTCTGCACCAAGGACACCACAAAATATTGTTTCTGATGCTCTTTGGTCAGTAACTGGGAAACCAAGTAAGCAATCCTTTGGTTAGAGTATTTTTGGGAAATGCTGTTCTAGTATGCAGCCATGGCTCCCCCTCCCCTTAGCAAATGTTAGATTAGGGAATTTATGCTGCCCTTCTTATCTTGTTACTAGTAGGAACACAAAGAAAATAAACAAAGGTGATACAATGATGCAATCTTCAAAGCTTACTAAACTCTTTCCACACAGGTATTTCTTATATGGGCAGAAGGGAAAAGAGGTCCACTCCAGCTATCTTTTTATTATAATCGTCTATTATTTCATTCCACTACTCAATTCAATACACTTGAGGGAAGCTGTGCTTGACAGGGTAACATGGAGAGCACTTGTCTATAAAGTTGCCAAGAGTCGGACATGACTGAATGGTTAAAACAACAATTAAAGCATTCAGGAGAGAGCCTTTAGAAATTGTCAGATGAAGTTTAAAATAAAAAAAAAGCATAGAACTGTACTAACTCAAAACTGATCAGACTTGAGGGTTTGTTTTTTTTATGTATTAGCAACCTTAATGTTTGAGAGGATTTATAAAACAATTCGCTCGGTTTCTCAGAGCTAAACCTGACCTTGGCTCTTCATCCTCACTTAGCAATAAAGAATGTTCATGAAAGAGGGAGATGTCCAAGGGGTGCTAATAGCTTCAAAGGAGAGCCTACTGACCACTTAATGTCTTAGATGACATACCGTGTCTTCTGATTTCCATCCAACCTGCTGAGTATCAGACTGACTTATACAGCGAAGCCTGAGACTTGTATTCAGGAGGGTGTTTGGTTGGACATGCCTGGATACAGGCTCTGTGTAGAGAAATGCTCTAGGACAGGGGTCTCCAACCTTGGCAACTTTAAGCCTGGAGGACTTCAACTCCCAGAATTCCCCAACCAGCAAAGCTGGCTGGGGAATTCTGGGAGTTGAAGTCCACCAGGCTTAAAGTTGCCAAGGTTGGAGACCCCTGCTCTAGGAAGTGAGGCAGGGAAGAATGAACCCTCAGAGCAGGATTTGTGCACGGGAAATAAAAGGAATAGATGGAGAATTTGATCCTGGAAATGATGCATGTAGGTGGCAAGGTAAAACCCTTAACTCACTCTAGGTATTACCAACCACTAGTAACAGCCAACTGATATTTTGCTATTTAGCAATATATGTGAAACACTGACCTCGAAGAAAAAAACCTGAAAGCCCTGTTATAACACTTTGTTTTTAATCACAGGAACTGCATTTTTTTTCCCAAGCAGCTTAGCCAGCATAATAGTGGTGACAGCTTAACATATTAGTCTGATGGATTTTGCATAATGAATGGCTTCTTCATTGAAAGAAGCCTTTCAACAAGCAGTTGGACTATTAACTCTGGTTAAAGGTGATCCTCCAGTTTACTGTATGAAGAGGAACCTTGTGTCTACTTGCCTCTCTTTTGCCATATAAGGTTATGATAACATATCTCTCACATCTATACTTCATCAGCAAGTAAATCGGGTGACATCATTCTCAACTTCAGCATTTATTTTGAGCTTTTAATTTCAGAGCACAAGTAATTCATGTTTGCAGCAGCATTAGTCTCAAAGCATACGTCATTCAGATTAGTGAGAACAAAGACCCTATTGCTTGTGTGTATGAACAGCAAAGCACACATAAGAGTTAGTATTTATGCAGGTTTTTCCAAGTGTTCAAAACACATCAACTGTACCCTCTCAGTAATCTTAATAGCACTCCCCATGGAAAGCCATTATTATTCTATTAGAGATGGCAAGCTAAAGCTAAGAGAGAACTCATGATTGCACTAAAGCTTGAACCAGGGATTTCTCATTCTTGCTAGCAAAGCTTGTAACTGTAAAGGAAGAGAGGAAATGATACTGTAAAAACAGACAGTTAGGAAGCCAAAATGATCTCTCTGTAACTGAAAGACTTTGAAGGTCTTAAAATGTATGTCACCGATCAGTTCATTTGTTAATGCAAATGTTTTAAAACACAGTTAGCCTCCAGTGACCTCTTTCAAAGGGAACTGAATCCAGGTTAAGTTCTGGAATCTCTAATCTAACTGCAAAAACCTGCGGTATGAATAGTAATCTATAAAATATGTTCAACTGCATGGACAAAGAACTGAATACAATGGTTGGTCAGGAAGTGTATATTTCTCTTCCTAAATACAAGCAAATACAAAGGATATTAAAACTCAGTGGTTGGGCCGAGTTACACCAGATTAAGAACTGTCAACTGCAAATGATTTCTTTTCTTCTCAAGGCTTTACAGAAACCTAAACAATGAAATGTGGACAGCAACATTCTTTGCTTGACTAACTGATACCTTTTTCCGCATGTGTTATATGTTTTTATTGAAATACCCAGTAAGGAACACACTGAGCAGTTATTTTGTCTTACCAGGAGAACTTTTAAAAGAATGCCAAAACAAGCTAATTTGCAGGATGGAAGGTGTGCTGCACAGTTGGTGGTTGGTCTGCCCAAAGGTTTAAAGTGTTTCCAAAGCAAATAGCCAAGCCTTCCAACGGTATTAGCTTAAGAAAGCCCATCTCCTGCTTCCGGGCACATCCTCTAGGATAAATCAATGATTCCTGAAAGGGGTGATGGATTTTGCAGAGTAGCCTAAGTACAAGGCGGTCAAACTCATCACAGTCATGCTCTAATTGAAGCCTCACTCCAATTTTAGATTTTACAATTTAGTGAGCTGTTCTTTACAATCCGGATTGGCTTTAGGTCATCCAAGATGGTATCATCTCTTTCAGACTATCACTGTGAGCCTGCATTTTCATAAGGGTGATTGTTCTATGGCATTGAGAGACTGCATATGCTTAGCAGAAACATGTAAGCAGAAACTCACACTCAACACACCCACAAAACCATATTTAACAGCCTCAACAAAACAAGTTAAAATAAACTTGAACTTGCTCCTGGAACTTGCAAATGAAGATACATATTCTCAACAGAGCTGTTATAAGAGTACATTTGAGAGGGTGCTTCGGTATCTATAAGATGCGAGATCTACTTGCAGACACTCCATGAAAGGAAATGGAAAGTAACTATTAACTAATCCCTCCTTCTTGGTTACCTTTGTGTTGGCCATTGTCTTGCATCAAGTTGGAAATTGCTCTGTCCTTTTCTCCCTCATTAAATGGTTTCTTTTCTTTGCAAAGATTATACCTTTATCTTCTAAGGGTTTATTTGATTATTACCTCATTTCCACTGGTAGCTTGTCTTCTCCTTCTGTCTGAAGGAGATGGGGCTACCCTTGAAGAGTGTTCGGAGACTACAGTTGGTCCAGAATGCAGCTGCGCGAGCTGTCATGGGTGCACCTAGGTATGCCTATATTACACCAATTCTCCGCGAGCTGCACTGGCTCTCTATTGGTCTCCAGGCACAATTCAAGGTGTTGGTTATTACCTTTAAAGCCCTATATGTCTCAGGACCAGGCTATCTTCGAGACCGCCTTCTACCACATAGCTCCCAGCGACCGGTAAGATCCCACAGAGTTGGTCTCCGGGTCCCGTCAGCTAACCCGTGCCGGCTGGTGGGCCCGCGGGGGAGAGCCTTCTCTGTGGCTGCCCCAACCCTCTGGAACCAGTTACCTCCTGAGATCCAGACTGCCCCCACCCTATTGGCCTTCTGGAAAGCGGTGAAGACCTGGCTTTTCCGGCAGGCCTGGGGCCGTTGATCTCGCTGTTGTAATCCTGCGAGATCCGGCCATGAATGGTGTGCATGGGTTTTTAAATTGTTTTTTAAATGTTTTTATAAGGTTTTTTAATGTTTTTTTATATTTCTGTTGTAAGGCGCCCAGAGTCCCTCGGGAGTTGGGCGGCATAGAAATTTAAATAAATAATAAATAATAAGCTGATGTTGTATGGGACTGGGGAAATGGCTAGTGGGAAAGGGAGAAGATTGCTTGAAGGTGCTGATTAGTACTCTTAAAATAGTGACTTTTGACTCAGTTAACGTGGTCATATTTTAGAATGAATGATCAGGTTAAATATGTTGAGGGAATTAATGTTAATACTGGTAGTAGTTACAATATTTTAGATTTTACAGTTCTGAATGAAATAATTCACTTTGCAGATGATAAATGGCACATTGAAATGGGGAATGGGGAAAAGATCAAGCCCTGAAGGGTCCAAAGAGTCAAACTGTTTCATTAAAGGATTTATTTATTTTATTTATTTATTTTATAAAATTTATATGCCGCCCAACTCCCGAAGGACTCTGGGCGGCTTACATCATAAAAAATAAAACATATAAAAACAATTTAAAAAAGAAAGGGGAAAAATAAAACCCCAACTATATTTAAAATAAAACATTCACACAACCATGCATGGGCCAATCAGAACAACTATTGGCCCCAGGCCTGCCGGAAAAGCCAGGTCTTAAGGGCTTTACGGAAGGCCAGTAAGGTGGGGGTAGTACGGATCTCGGGGGGAAGTTGGTTCCACAGAGTCGGAGCGGCTACAGAGAAGGCCCTCCCCCGCGGTCCCGCCAGCCGGATGATATTACAACTATCCAGTCAGGAAGGAGTGGAACCTCTGCAAAACAGGATCCTTGGTTTTCTATCCTCTGAGGTTATCCAAAAGTTTGATGGTATCAAATGTTATTTAAAATTCTAATTGGACCAGGAGGGGAGCACCACTTCCAAGTCCTGCTACAATTTGGAAAGGAGCCTTCACTAATACCCGTTTAGCCATTCACTTTAAGATCACCAAGGGAAAAAAAGGAGATTGCGCAATATCCCCATATTACTTGTTCTCTTACATTTCATTTCCTAACATTAAACCTGTCTTTCTGTAATTTAAGTCCACATGTTCACCTGAACCTCAAGGAATTCAATGAGCAATTCTTTCCTTGCTTCTGCTGTCAGTTTCAAATATATAGAAATTAATTTCTTATTTATTTTTAATTATAGAAGTTTATTATTGATTCCTTTCATTAGTTCTAGACTTATTTTGTTTTTATTAGAAAACTTGTCTAAATCATATTCTAAAATTAGCAATAAATTGTAGCAATAAATAAATGCAAACCTAAAATGACCACTAAAGTCATACTATATAAATGAAAGATTATTTAAAAACTATTATTAATGATGAAACCACAGGAATCTGAGGGGAAGAAAGCTATTTTATAAATGCAGGACTATCACTTAGAATGTCTTATTTCTGGCATTCATTAATATAATAACTAGATAGAGAACAGATACTGATGTTAAAATATAGGGAGGCTAATATAAGTGCATGGGTTCCCCAATAGTCAGGGGACTTTTTATGACTAAGGAAAATACAAGCATTCTAAATTGTTATGCTATTTTTCATCACGTTTTGAATTTCTCTGATTATTGATATGTTTCTTGAATTGTGCTTCTGAAATAGGACATAATAGAGCAAAATCAGAACTCACATGTACTGGTCAGGATTATGCAACTGTTCTGCAAGCCCTGTATAGGATGCTCTACTATAACATAATGTACAATAGCAATAGCATTTGTTTTGGAACATCATCCTATTTCTCACTTTATAACACTGCCGACACAGTATTTTCTTCCTCACCCACTGTCCTGCAGCCCTCATTACTGTTATTCATCTGTTGGATTTAATATAGTTAATCTTCTTTCAGCTCCTTAATATGTTTAGCATCGACTACAAGACAAGTGAGATGCCATATCTGAAGGAAATTAAGTATACCATAGCACAGTAGATTTATTTCTCATCTCCTTCTTTTGTGTAGAAACAAAAATTCAAGAGGCCTATTTGGAATTTGGGGAGGTATCCTTTGTATAATATCATCATATCAAACATTCAATTCCTTTTAGCTAATTTAAAAACCATTTCCCGTACCATTTGGCTTGCCATGAAATGAGTTTGCCAACCCATTAGAAGCCACAATCAGTTTTACTTTATAGTAAAGAACTGGTAAAAAAAAAGAGAGGCTATTTTCCCTCCCTCCCTCCCTCCCTCCCTCCTTTTTAAAAATTAATTTGGAATTGGGGTGTGGCTGGACAAAAGAAGCCCACTAGAATACAAAAAGTATCCTATCTTCTGAATCAATTCAGGCTGTGAGAACCTATATTTTGCCTTTTCCCTTTTTAGATATCCACTCAAATATATGTTAGTTAATTGTATAGGTTAATAATGATATAGTAGTTTAAGAATTCACAATATGTCACATACTTGTACATTATCCTAAATAATCCTTTAAACCAGGTTAGTGTTACCACAAAATTATTGATAGAAAGCAACCAAAGCTTCAGACTTGCCTAGATCCTTTCCTATCTGACATGGCATCAGATCTCACTGGAAGACTTGTTTGGTCTGATGAAAGAATGGATGATGCTGAGAAACAAGAGACTTTTAGAGTTAGAAAGTCGCAACCTGACCTTTGGATGGCATGGTTATTTATGGTACAATAAAATTAAAAATAACTTTATTAGACATGCACACTGAGTATATGGAATAGATATAAGACAAATGGTTGACGAACCAGAAATTGTTGGAAAACCATCAAGGAAAAATGTTGGAAAACCATCAAGAGAACAACTAATAGCAAGAGGATATAGTTGTCAATTATTTTACAATGGTTTTACAGTTATCCAAAAGATTCAAAATGGACAAAAAGGCTTATGATATGGAGCAAAATAAGACAGAATTTGAAGTACAATTGTGCACTGATGATAAACATGTAATTACTGAAATGTATAAGCTTTTGCTGACATTTGAAAACTGGAAGAACAGGTTAAAGACCGTATGATAACACAGGCTAAGAATTTTGGTTATAGTATACAGATGGATCAATGGAAGAATATGTGGTTAAAAGGGTTGAAATTTACATTATGTTATGATATTAAAGAAATTGAATAAATTAAAAGATCTTGCTGAGAGGAATAAACTATCTCCATTGCAAAAAAGACAATATCTACATTTACTGGTGACTGGAAACCCCTTATGCACCTTTTGCATAAAAATGGGGGGGAAATGAGCTTGTGATTTATGGCTTTGATGATTAGACTGAACAAATTATAGAAAATATAATTGTACTTATAACTGCTGTGAATAATGTCAGAAGCCACATCTTTGTATCTTTTTTCTTTTCTTTCCTATTTTTCTTTTAATTTTTTATTTTCTTGCAGATATCTTTTAGATTTCTCTTTAATTTCTTTTTCTGTTTGTATTCCTTATTATATATTAACCTGCATTCATTTATCTTTCTTTTTATGTTTTAGCTGTCTGGCCATCCATGCACCCATCCATGCATGCATGCATGCATGCATGCATCTATCTAATCTTTCTCTCTCTTTCTCTGGAAGATCTCACTGGAAGAGTCATTTTGATACTATCTATTGATCCCTCTCTATTGCCAGAGTTGATGAAATTATGCTTGTCAATATCAATTGAAAAATATATTTATCAGTTATAGGTACAATATCCAGGAGTCAACGCTGTATTTATTTATTTCTGTGGCCCTCCATCTCAACCAGTGTCTCTGGTTGTTTAGTGCTGAAGTGCAGTCCTTGGCTGGCCAGACTTTGTACTGATTTTGCCTGTTAATGAAACAAGCCCTATCTTTCAGGTTCCAAATAGAAGAATAGCTTAGATAAAGCAAAAAAGATTACAGTCTCTGATATACATGCAAATAAATAACAGAAGTGTTACTAGTTAAATAAACAACTGAAGAGAAAATTAAGATACCACGTGCTTGATTAAAGAGACTGTATAATCATATCCAATTTTGATTCAACAAAAAGAAACCACACAGGTTAAATCACACTCTTAGTCCATGCTTACACCGACTTGAATGTCTTCTTTTTTAGCATCTTTAATATATGTAGAAACTTGACACATCTCTTCACAAGATAAGGAATTTATTAAAATAAGCCTGATGCTCTGGGTTTACTTTTAATAAAGTAAAGAGCAAGAGCTAGTAAGGTAGGAAACAACTTTGCTAAAGTGAGCACCACATACCTTGAAACTACCTTGAAAATACATAACAAATGATCAGAATTCTTAATATACAATAATAGATGCAGTTTAATATAAATAATTACACAATTACAAACATTAAAACTGTGTACTTTGACTTCAGTGAGCACAATTCTAACCTAAGGCTGTGGGTGGGTCAAATTACCAAGAACTGTGTATGTGTGGCCATCCCCAAATCAGTCAATATTTTGGTCCTTTCCTTAAAAACCTGTTTGAATTTTGGATAAGGAAAGGCATGATCGCAATAATCATTTAAAATATACTTTCGTACTATGGCAAAAATTGTAGATTTCACATACTTGACTCAAAGTTGTACTTACCAATTTCACACAAATAATTAAAGGTGAGGAAGCTTCTTTGAAATGAAGAATTGGAATTCTGGGTTTGGAAGTTTCCTGAACAGAGATCAGTACATTTCCTGGTCAGTTTGATGTACTATAGCTGTCCCTTTGAGCTTATTACAATGAAAAGCATAGTTTCTGAAATAGTTCTGTGGTTGCCAGTTTTCCTTTATACTGCTTCCTTGTTAGCATGTGGTTAACCAAATCTCCTTTTTTCCACTCATGGCTTTTGCATCATTATCCTGTTGCAAAATACCTAATTTTGGAAATTCCATTGTGGGGTATGCATTTGCAAAAATACTGAACTTGATCAATGCATGGCCTGGACACAGAAGGTAATCCTTTTCCCCGTTTTGTCTCTAGAAAAGACAATTGAAAGGAAGAGATCCTTCTCTTCCTGTAATATTATCTCCTAACTGCCTAAGGTTAGGAGGCTGGCTTCCAAGGAGAAATTGCCTTCCTTCACAATACCTCTTGTAGAACTCCTTTCATTCCACTCTACATTATTTCTCAAATCAAATGACAACCCAATTTCCTTTAATGTTGCTTTGGCCTCTGAATAGGATCATAAAGTCCTACACTCCTCCTGGAACAGAATTCAGACTTTAGTCTCTGGAGCATTTTTTTTTTTTTACTATTTTTTTAGCATTGAAGAAGAAAGTGAAATTTACAATACCCAATTCCATTCTATTCTATTGTACACTGTTTTATTTCCATACATAGCTACTTTTTTGGGGGTGGAGGAGGAAAAAAAACATCAGGATGAAATTTTCAAGTAGGTGATGTTTTATTTGGAAACTTAAGTTTTGTTTTTCATTTGTTCTGAAGATTCTTTCCCCTTTTGCTTTATTTACAGTACGTATGTTTAAGATGACTGTGGTTTATAAGGAGAATAAAGAGTGCCAGCTAGTGGCCAAAACCCTTCTATGGTCAATTCATTTGATGCCATACCAAAATCACAGGGTTTTTTGTGAACCCATGCAGTAAATTGCATTAAGCCAATTGTTAAGCTGAAGCCAATTTTATATTACAAAGATGAGCTATTCATAAAATATAAAACATAAAAAATAGGGCATAAAACCATGCCCTATAAAATGTAGTGTAGAATGTATCTGACATCTGGAAATTTTCTGAATCTGCCTCACTTCTGTAGTTTCTAGGATTAAGAATTACTATTCAATCAGAAACAAGTTTCTACTCTATTGTGTATTTCTATATTTCCTGATTTGAGTCTAGATTTTGGATCCAAAAGGACAGCTTACAAATACATAAGGGGATCCACACAGCATTTAACAATATACTCTAATTTGCATATTTAATTTCAATTTGTATAGAAATTGTATTTCTGAATGAAATATGTTTTCCTTAAGGAATATGTTAACTCCTAATGCATCCTCAATTCCAATATATTAACACTGTTGCAGCTCTGTGTACCCTGTACTCACATAATGACAAAAACCATTTCACAAATAATAATAGCTAAACCAAAAAAATTACCAACCTTAGATTCTTCATATATGTAAAATCCTTTAGTGATTTTATTTTTATCCACATCACAAAATGCAGTCACCTAAAGGGGAGAGGTAAACAAAAAGAAATGGTCTGCTGCTCTATTGTTAAAAGGACATAAAGAACCTGTTGGTTGGACTGCGTGCTATATAT
>QLTV01002664.1:2114802-2133053 GCA_003457575.1 Thermophis baileyi
AGCCAGGAGTGAGCGAACCTTGACGCCAATCAGTGTGATGATATTGGGTGTGTTGCTGACAGCTGTCCTGCCCTTTAAAAACACACACCTGGTTTGGGTTTACTGGTTTCAAGAAGCACTGTCTGATGTGAACCATGCCTCGCAGAAAAGAGCTCTCAGAAGAGCTTTTACAGGACGACCACGCCTAGGGAGAGTAGCAACAGTGCTACACTTTCTCCATTTGTAGACAGTCTGTCTTACCGTGGACACATGAACATCAAGGCTTTTGGAGATGCTTTTGTAACCCTTTCCAGCTTCATGCAAGTCAACAATTCTTGATCGTAGGTCTTCTGAGAGCTCTTTTCTGCGAGGCATGGTTCACATCAGACAGTGCTTCTTGAAACCAGTAAACCCAAAACAGGTGTGTGTTTTTAAAGGGCAGGACAGCTGTCAGCAACACATCCAATATCATCACACTGATTGGAGTCAAGGTTCGCTCACTCCTGGCTCCAATTAGCTTCTCCAATTGGAGAAGTCATTGGGCTAGGGGCTCACATACTTTTTCCTCCCTGCACTGTGAATGTTTACATGTTATGTTCAATTAAACCATGGCAACATCTAATGTTTGTGTAGTATTATTTTAAGCAGACTGTGTTCTTCTATTGTTGTGACTTAGATGACGTTCAGAGCACATTTTATGACCAATTCATGCAAAACTCCACGTAATCCTAAAGGGTTCACATACTTTTTCTTGCAACTGTAAATGAAGTATGAGTGGATAAGTAACACTCTCAAAATGTATCCCAGAAAATTTTCAGATCATGCTGTTTCAAATGTAATTTTGCAATAAAACACATACATACTGTATATGTGTGTGTTGTGTATGTATATGTATACATAATACATATACATATATGTCTATTTGTGTATTGCCCAGATGAAAGTGCTTATCAATATTTGTATACTACATTTACTTGCTTTTACAAGTAAAATAGATGGTCAAGCAGTAAGTAGAAAAACCTAAACTTTGCCTCCCCCAAATTGGGGAATTGGGCATGCTAATTTTTTTTCACTTGATGTATTTGTCATGCTCCTGTTTAGATTGAATGCTAAAGACAATTTGCTTGTTACTTGCCATGGTTTTAATTATATTTCCTTTCTTTGTTTGTGTTTTATCATATGAAGATATGGTCAAAAGCATAATCAATGAAGAGTTTTACATTTACATCACTTTACAAAATGTAAATAGACAGAACCCTGTTAGACATGTAAAAAATATTGCACAAGGTTTTGCTGCCGGTCATCACCCATATTACATTGTCAACTGAGTAGCTGAGCAGGCTTCCCCTAATGTAGCACTTTTTGATATTTGACAAATTGTTTGCAATGTTCAAGAAACAGCATACTTTTTCACATTTGACACTCTGAAATCTCAGTAGCATGGCAACAATATTTATAATCAATATTCCCAGCATACACTTCTGCATGACAATTAAAATTAAGTTCCCTTTCTTGCTACAAACACTTGAAAGAAGGACAGAGACCTCTTTACAATAAATAAAATACTGACAATGTAAAAGCCAAAAACAACATGCGGCACATTAGAAAGTTCATTAGTGAAGTTGTGACCTTGGCACTACTGCTACTGCTACTGCTAAATTCTAAGTTTAATAATAAATTCCACAAACCGGCAGATGTCTTTTTATTCAAGTGCGTTTTTATTCAAGTGTGTTTTTATATCTGAACTTTCAAAATAAAATTCCATTATGTCATATATAAACATAAGATAACATAAGCAAATGCTTAGACCTATCTGAAGTGTTGAATCCATATGGCTTTGGAACTGTAACAAGGAAACATCTGCAAAGGGTCAGGATTATCAATTTTAACTGCCCTCAACAAATTTGGGGGGTGGGGGGTTGTTGTTGTTGTTGTTTTGCATTTAGTTCCTTTCAACAAACTTAATAAAAACAGTTTTGTTTGGCTTTCAATAACTTGTTTTGTTTGGGCTCATTTCATACTATCTTAGAGACCTCTTTATCATAATTACATTTTGTTTATTTTCTTAAGCAATCATTCCCATAATAAATGCAATATTTCAAAGTGATATTGTCTAGATCATACTAACAGACACACAATCCTATATACATATACATATATGTGCATAACATTACATTATATTATATTGCACCAGTGTAGACATGTTGCACGCTGTGCTGGCCCTGCAAGTCTATCACAGCAAATAGTTATGGTGTTATGCTGCAAGTCTGACAGCCCATGGATAGAAGTTATTTTTCAGCCTGTTCGTTCGACTGGCTATATCTGCTTCTATATCTCCTGCCCGATGGTAGGAGAGTAAAGAAGTGCTGACCCGGGTGTGAATCGTCCCTGAGAATTTTCTTCACCCTGCTAAGACATCGAGTCCTAGCAATTTCATCTAGTGAGGTCAGGGGACAGCCCATGATATTTTGTGCTGTACTCATCACCCTTTGTAATGTGTTTCTATCCGCGGCTGTCAAGCCAGCATACCATACCGTGATGCAATATGTGAGGACGCTTTCTATCGTAGACCGGTAGAAAGAGGTCATCAGTCGTTGTTCCACCTTGCTTTTCCGCAAGATCCTGAGAAAATGGAGTCTCTGTTAAAGCCTTCCTGACCACCTGGATCGTATTATTTTTCCAGGTAAGATCTTCACTAAGATGAACTCCCAGGAATTTGAAAGAGGAGACCCTCTTCACACAGACCCCCTTGATGTAAAGTGGGGCAGGTTCCTCTCTCTTCTTCCGGAAGTCTAGCACCATCTCCTTGGTCTTGCTGATGTTTAGGTGCAAGTTGTTTTCTGAGCACCATGTGGATAACTTCTGGACCTCTTTCCTGTATGCTAATTTGTCACCTCCTGTGAGAAGACCCAGTACGGTGGTATCGTCTGCAAACTTGATAATTACATTGGATGGGTCATTTTATGACCTTTCTTGCCACTGTTGTTAAGTGAATCACTGCAGTTGTTAAGTTAGTACCACGGGTTGATAAATGAATCTGGCTTCCCCATTGACTTTGCTTGTCAGAAAGTCACAAAAGATGATCACATGACCCCGGGACATTGCAACCGTCATAAATATGAGTCAGTTGCCAAGCTTCTGAATTTTGTCATTATAACTTCGAATGGTCACCAAATGAACTTTTGTAAGTCGAAGACTATCTATATTTAATAGCCTTAGCTTCCTTAATATATTTTTGTTCAATAAGATTTCATTTTTGGAACCTCAAAAATTAATTTATTTTGCAGCATATATCCAACTTTCCCCATCCTTGTACCCTCCCAGCTAGCATGGCTGTTGGTTGTGCTAAACTGGAAACAAGGCGTTGTTGTGACCCTATCATGTCCAGACTGACAGGTTAGTAGAAGCTATTTTATAATCTCTAGCTAATTGATAAACTCTAATCAACAGTTTTCTGAATTGGGTTTTTAGTGTAATTCAGTATTTCTTTGGGCACATCTTTACTTCTACTGATTGAAATGGAAGATAGGGTCATTAAGCAAAGCTTTTCTGTCCTATGTCTAAATGTGTCCTATTAAGATTTGCCTAGCCTCAATGTATTGCTTTGCCAAAGTTACTGGACCCAGGCTACAAAGGCCTTAACTATCACTGAGAGAGACTTACAGATATGGCTGGTGCTCTACCCAAATTTTCATCCTATTCTCCCTGACCAGATACTGTAGCTGAGATAATCTCTAAGTTGTCCTGGGAAAACTCTAAGACTGTAGAGTTGGAGGTGCCTGAGCAGAGTTAGTTCAGGATTTCACAGTCTCTTTGTGTAATATAGGACTATATATACTATGTGATCTAGAGCAAATAACTAGTCATTAAATGCAATGACACTACTAATAATGTGTTGAAAAAAAGACAACAGAAGTACTTCTTGGACTGTAAGTTGTTTTAGAAATCCAAGAAATTCATAGTAACATTTCAAGTAAGATAAAAACAGAATACATAGAAAGGGGGAATTAACCTGAAGAGAATTATGGAAAGGAGAAAGAAGAGTAGCTCCCTTATTTCCTGAAATGTCTCTAAATGCCAAAAAGTTGGGATAAATAGTAAAAGAACATTTTTCTGATAATTGTTTGAAATCTTTCCAAAGGTTGCTCACAGATAGAATCAAAATGCTGGAAGGATAAAACAGAATTCTTATGTCCCTACATTATAAAACTGAAACTTGTCTTGGATTATGAAATATGGTCTCTACTGGAAGCATCTGTAAGGAATGGAGAAGACAGTATTTCTATCACCATAAGAGCAACAAAGACATGTCTAAGCTAGCTTACTTACTCTTGTCAAGATTCTTTGATTCTTAACAGAAATTTCCTCATTGTTTAAATTTTAGTTCTGCCTTAACAAAAGATTGTGGCTTTTGCCAAACTCCTTGATGTGGGAAAGTGGGAATTGGGACAAGACCAAGTAATCAAATTCTTTGACTTTTCACCTACAGTAAAATTTGTGTAGTACTCTCCTCTCTAGAGACAAAAGTCTAAATATTATACTATTGGCTAGCCAAGCCTATTAAAAATTACTTCTTAGTAATTCAACTCTATTTAGTTCTCATTATTATCTGTTCAAGTGAATACCTGAACAATACTTTTAAGGTGCAATCAGAGGTGGGTTCCTACCGGTTCTATCCGGTTCTTTAGAACCGTTAGTAAATCGGCGATGTCACGGAGCCGGTTCTGTCGGTGTCTCTATGGGCGCCGCCATCTTGGATTTTGCTTCTGCGCATGCGCAGAAGCTATTTTTTGATTGCTGTGCGTGCGGCACAACCCTGAGCAAACTGGCAGCAAAAGGATCCAGAACCCACCCCTGGGTGCAATCTGCACCAAGCACCACTACTGCAGGCAAAAAGTAGCTGGAGGAAGCAGCACAGACTAATAAAAAGGCTCTTCTCCCTGTGCCACAGTCCTAATCAGGATGGGAGCTGCCAGGGATGGCTTATTATTATGAAAATATAAACTCACTGTTCCCATAGAGAGTAGTTTGGCCCTTAAGGAATTGGGTTCCTGTACTGAAGCCTAAATGAGGTGAGGTAAGGAAGAAAATATGTATCTAAATTTGCACTCTGGCCCTCACATGCTCTTTTCTGCAAGGGTTAAGCCAGAAAGTCTGTACCATGAAGCTTTATCTTGGGAATATTTTCGTAGCTTCAGGTTGTGTCATAAGGACAAACAGTGGGTGGATCTTCAGTTCATGCAGAGAAGTGTGTGACTGAGCCTTCAGGCTAATTACATGATAATTACAGATGTGAGTTCTGTGAAAACCTGTAATGAGTGCATCTTAATGTTACTAATATTGGTAAAATATGTTGCTTAAGGAGTGTCAAAAGACAGAGATGATTTGGGGGTTTCCCCTTAGGGTTTCCGTTTAACCTAGGTTGTCTTGTACACTGAGAGCTGTTCCCAGGGCCAGTAGCTGGGATTCCTGCCTTGGGGGATAAGGGAATGCCATTTTCCCAGACTCCCAGAGCCAACACAGGTGCAAGGAACTGCAGCAACTTGCAAGCAGCAATTAAGGAACTGTTCGAAACAATATGAAACTAAAAGCAGTTCTTAAAAAGTTACATAAACCACCTCCAGAGAAGATTCTCACTGGTTAATTTCAATTTTCACACGAATTTCATAGCTAGAAGCAATAGCAGTGTGTCATGAGGACCAGTTGGAGTGCCAAACTGGGGCTCCACAGCTCATAATCTTGATGCAAAGTAACTTTAAATTATGCTAAAAGGATAAGATATTCTTTGCAAATTCTTGTATTCTTTTAATAATTTTGATGATCAGAACCTAACCAGGCAGATCAGAACACACTTTTATTATATTTCTGTTGGTTTATTACACTGACTTTTTATAGTGAAATCACATCAAAATTAAAAATATGAATATCACACACACCCCATTTATAAGGGCATATGCCCCATCAAATCTTTTTACTAACAAAATACTCAAAAGCAGTTAGGAATGAAATGCAAAGAAAGGGAATTAAATCTTTTCTTGGGATTACTAATAAAATAAAAACTCTCTATTGATAATCCAAACTCTATCTTGGCACCACTCTAGTCTTAAGGTACAAGCACTCCAGTTAAAAAAATAGAAAAAGATGGATATGTTTTAATAAATGTATTCCAGAATGAAAGTTTTTTTTTAAATTATGTCGTCTAGACTATTTAGAAGACATATAACAAATTTCAAATGTTTCAAATTCGAATTCCTCCTTTATTAAATACCAGCATTGATATACAATGTGGAAAACACAATTATATGTTTATTTTTAATTCATGGCTTTTAATTCCTCAGCATGCAACAACTTACTATTAAAATAACCACAGCTGTAGGAATGGAAAAGAAGGTTCAGAAAAGGCCCTAAAATTATTATTATTATGATAATATATTTTATGCATAGATATAGATATATAGATACATTATACAGATAAAATATAATGTAGTATACATTATAATGATAATAATGGAAAGCCAGCTGATCTAGTGGTTAAGACACCAGGCCAGAAATCAGTAGATTGAGTTCTAGTCCCAACTTGAACATGAAAGCCAGCTAGTGACTTTGGGTCAGTCATTCTTTCTCAGCCTAACCCATCTCACAAGGCTGTTCTTGTGCGGAAAATAGGAGTTGGAAGGAGTATTAGACACATTTGTCACCCTGAGTTACTTATGAAAAATAATAAAGATGGGTTATACAAAAACTACATTTATCTGAAAACAATAAAATGCCATATAAATAAAATTACATTACTGTGCTTGGTGACCCTCAAAGTCCAAATATGTTATTGGGTAGGCTAAAATATATTTTCAATATTATTAAGTGACAATATTAAAATATTTGTAAGCAGGCAGCAAAATTTATGATTACGTTGTTTCTATTAATTATATTCATACTACTTCAGTTAGATTTTACCATAGGCGGTGAGTTCTACCCAGGGGTGGGTTCTGGATCCTTTTGCTGCCGGTTCGCTCAGGGTCGCGCCGCACGCACAGCAATCAAAAAATAGCTTCTGCGCATGTGCAGAAGCAAAATCCAAGATGGCAGCGCCCACGGAGACACCGACGGAACCGGCTCCGTGACATCATCGCTGATTTACTAACGGTTCTAAAGAATCAGTTAGAACCGGTAGGAACCCACCTCTGGTTCTACCCCCCTAGCGATTCTGCTGGATACTGCCCGCCCATCAGGGTGGTGCTGAGCTGAACACAGACCAAACCAACATCAGGCTCAGACAACAAGACAGTCGGTTGTTTTTTTTGTCGCAGTGGATTTACAGCCATTGACTTTCATGGACCTTACTTCATACTTAAGTGGTCAGTAGAGGGGGTGTGCATAAATGCACTAATGTGCCTATCGTCCCTGTCATTGTATTTTTATTCTCTTATTCTTGTTCTCATTTTTGTTTGACAAATTCCAATAAATAAATAAATAAATAAATAAATAAATAAATAAATAAATAAATAAATAAATAAATAAATAAATAATGAATGAATGAATGAATGAATAAATAATGAATGAATGAAACAAAAAAATACCAGACAACAAAGTTTTTTATAAAAGGTCTATTTTACTGTCATGATAACCTCACAAAAAGATGTATACTATTGTTTTTTCCTCCTGTTTTTTTTTCAATTGTTTTTATATGAATACAAAATAAAATCCATAGGAAAGAAGGAGAAATGAAGTGAATCATTCTTCAAAAGACACTTTTAGTTTTGATCTGAGACTATAATGAATGAATGAATAATGAATGAATGAATAAATAAATAAATAAATAATGAATGAATAAATAAATAAATAAATAAATAAATGCAGACATGACCCACATGCTGCCTTTGATCGTGCGAGATGGCATTCAACGATCCGAAAAGTGGGCCCTGCACCTGCGAGAATAACGCTAGGAAGATGATGAATGATGGTTTAGATTCCGCCATCACAAAGTCCATGCCATTTAACAAGATATCCCGAAGCCTCTACCACAGGAGACTATGAGAGTGAGGCTTTTTCCTTCTTCTCATATCCTTTTTGCCTTTCAGTAATCTATTCTGTAGAACAAATTAATCATGGGAATTCCCAGAGGGGGAAAAACAGTAATTTATTCCTACATTTAAATGTTGCAAATGTATAAAACGTAGCTCCTCCACTAGCCAATCAGACATTAACTTCTTTTCCTCTTGCAATGGGAATTGCAAAATTAGATAAATACTATTAGATTAGTAAATTAAATAAATAGTTTCTGCCTGTGGGACATGTTGGCTCTGACAAAGTATAATTAGAACACTGATAACTTAGGCTGATTGCTATCTTTGCTGAAAATATTAGATGGGCACACCTTTCTTCAAACAATCTATATTCTTTAGTAATTGTCATCGAGATTAATTTCTGAAGATACATGTACTAAAAGACGGATTGTTTAAATATGATTTCAGAGGGCTACAATTATATGCCTACATTTCAATCTGAAATCGTATATTCCAAATACTTGATTTCAAGTATTATGTTTCTCTTTCAAATTCCAAATATTACCTAAATTAGCCAAATCAGTTTTAACTTTATTTATAATACTTGCACAGGTGTCACTGTTGGAGGTAAATGATTTCAACTGAGTACTATCAAGAAAAGAAATTAGCTGAACATTAGCTATGAGAATCTGCCCTCAGAGACATAAAAGCAGAGCACTTCAGCACCACACCTATTATGAAATCTGAAAATTCCTGCACAAGATTGCCTTCAGGCATCTGTAAGGATTCCTAGGGAAAACTGCTTGCCTATAGATATAAATGGATATAACTCAAATAACTGAGTGCAGTGCAGTAAAGCTCCACGTTCTTAAAAAAAAAAGCATTGTTATTAAAAGTTACAATTAAAAAGATGAAAACTAATACAAACTAAAAAGTAAATAAAAGAAAAAGAAAAAAGGAAGTGCAGAAAAGAAAACAATAGAAAGGAAAAAAATAAGAATATGGTAAAGAATAAAAATATAAAGTAATGAATTCTTCATCACAAGTATAAACGATTTTAGTAAATTATCACTTCTCTTAAAATGCAACAAATAATCACTTCTTCCCATATTTTATACAAGCATTCTAAATAAATCTATTGGGAGAGAACTGCTTTAAACATTTTGGAGCTAAAAATGGGTCAAAAGGGAGATGCCCTCCTTGCTTTCAAGCAAACCACGAATTCTAAAAAAGGGGCAAACTTTATAAGAGCAAACAGCCAGTGACTCTGTCCAGCCTTTTTGACCAGCATTTTTCAATGGAACTATTCTTTTTAGGAAAACCTAGTGATGACTCCAATTTTCACCCTTCAAGTATTATGAATCCTGACTATAAGAGAGTGAAGACTGTGAATTTCAATGCATTCTTGAAAATATATTTGTTCAGGTTAGACAGAGAAAATCCAGGTGATTCCCTCAAATTCTATTTCTCAATGGTGGGACAAAACGTTATCAGTGAGATATCAAAAATAACCAGTCAATCACAAGGAAGAACTAATGCCATAATTTCTAATCTCTACCAGATGTTTTTTGGCTCAAAACAGCAGCTCAAAGATATTTCTGTTCAGCGTTCCGACTTCTTACCCTGTGTTTGCTAATGTACATCTTTGTAGACCAGTCAATCCTTCCAATTCTGTGGAGATACCCTTTTATGATTTTTTTAGGTGTCTGAAAGCTAGATGTATGATCCTTGGCTCAGTTAGGCATCTGACATTCATGGGCTTAACTCTCTGTATAATTAGACCTCTAGATGGGCTCCCTGATCTTGTAGATTAGTATTAGTGTTTCCCTCACAGGCTTGTTGAGAGGGGATGAGAATGCTATATGTTACTACTAACTCCTGAGAAAAGGTAGAACACAAATCTAGCAAATTAATAAAATAAATAGGCCACTGACCAGTACAAAGAATAATTTTATCCTGAAATCAGTGACTCAATGGAAATAGTCAATGGAAATACAACAGCATTAAATAGACATCAGTCAACACAGTGGTCAAAAGAGCACATAATCATTTGGTTTTAGGTTTCACGGTCTTTTTATTGTTATCAATGAATAACAGAACATGTAGAGATAATTGGGGCTGAGGTTCTGAAAATCTAAAAGACCTAAAAGTCTCTGCATAGATCTGTCTTGGCCCTTTTCATTGTAGGAACCCAGTTAGGAAGAGGAACAATCTGAAGCTTTTATGCACTGACTTGCATAGCTTTCCCCCACACACAATTAGAAGGGAAAAGTAAAAGTTTCTCAGACAGAATAAAGACTGCACTAAAAGGCATGACTTAAATACTGCCATGCTAGTATTCCTTTTCAGATCATGGGCTCCATCACTGAAATATATACAATTGTCACCTTATGTAATTGGACCTGAATGTTTCAAGAATTGTATTATTAATACAAAATAACCAACACTCAATTTGTTTGCCTTACATTGGGGAAATATTTTTCCCAAAGTTGAAATGTGTTATTCATTTCAGAACTAATAAACATGGGAGGGAATAAGGGAAAGAGGGGGAGAAAGAAAGAGATAATGGAAGCTTCGTATTTGTCTGTGTACAGAACCCATCTGAAATTGCTTTGTGCCATTTTCACATTCTGCAAGTATGCTGTAATCCAGGGGTCTGTGCCATACAGTCTTGTAAAATGGACTTAACAGCTTGCTGTTAATTCATAACAAATCCATTTCCAATAAAACATTTTTCCCACAGAAGGAAAAACTGTCTTCCAAATAGTTTGAAATATCATTAGAAAAGGTTGCAAAAATTCTAGCAATCATATCACATACTGAACAATATACCATTTAAGTAGTAATAGGAAGTCAAATTTTTGCTTTCCACTCTCTATATTCCTTCCTTGTGGTGATCAAACTCTAGTAAATTGTTTGTTACATTTTACAAACTTATCTCAGTAAATAACATATGGATACAAAGAACCACAAAAAAAATCACTGATACTCAACAACAGGTGTTGGGCAAAAAATCATTTTTTTCCTTTTTTTATGTGCAAAATTCATATCAAGTGTGTTGCTTTGAAACTAAACAGATATACACTGAATACTACTACAGATGTTTACTATGTAACTGATGCAATAGTTTCTATGTACAAAAAGGATTTTTCACTATAAAATGGCTCACATTTAATGAGTCTATACTTAACACTGGCTAAAACTTTATGGGCTCATATTTTTCTGTCAAAATGTAAGTGTGTGATGGAGAAAACCTTTTGTTAAGAATCTTAGCAAATCTCAGCAAATGACAGAAACATTTAAAGTATGTCTCCATTTTTGATCAAATTTGGAACATTAGTTTTGGAATCTCCATAAACTCTACAAAGATGGGCTTTTAAGGCTTCGGTCTCTGTAAAGAACTCTGCATGGTCTCTGCACTTCTGTGAACAAATACCAGTAAGTTGTACAATTGATTTAAAACTCAATATCCCGTGATATTGAGTTTACTTAGTTGATATAATAGAAAAAGATTTTAAACTCAGTTCTAAAGATCTAGGACAACTTGCCATGACCAACTCGCCACTGCCAACTCACTACGGGACAACCCAATGCAAGATAACTTTACTCTAGACCCATTCCTCTCTTAATATTATCAGTAATATTAATATTATTATTAATATAAATAATAATAAAATCCCAATGATTTTAAAACTAAGAAAGGCGGGTGGTCACTTTAATAATATTAAGAGATATTAATATCTAGCGTACAGTTAAAATCTAGCGTACAGTTATCTCGCATTGAGTTGTCCCATGGCAAGTCGTCCCACGGTGATTTGTCTGTGACAAGTTGTCTCATGGTGAGTTGTCCATGGTGAGTTAGCCAATTCTACAGTTCTAGTGTAGAATCACATGGAAAGCTTACTGTCAGGTGAAAAAGAATGGATCCACACATGAGAGTTCAAGCTAACTACTTTATTGTATTCTGCCTATAATATAGGAATCCCCCTGGACTGCTTGTTTTCCCTTGGGAGCTGTTAGATACAGTTTCATGGAGATTAGGTGAGGTCAATGATTCAAGGCCAACTCACTGCTTGATTCTTCCTCCCTCCCTGCTGGGTGTTTCCCAAAACAGACAACTAAAATGATTAAAGCCAGAAAGCAGTCAAGTGAAATGTTTATAGGATCGAATCATAGCTGCATCCATAATAACTAATTTTAGGGTTAAAAGATATGTGTTGTAAAAATTTAACTAACATACTAAAAATAATTTGAGACCACAGTTGTTGAGCATCACGCAACTTACAAGTTTAAAAAAATATTGTAACTTTGCAAGCAAATTATCCAAAGAAATGTCTCTATTGTTAGGAGATAAAGCTATAAACCCTTACTTAATACTCCAAGACATTTGATACAAAACATGACTTACTCTAAAACTGCGTTAGTGGCTGCCTGTGCATGGTAACGATACAGGAGGAGGCACTTATCAACTCGAAACACTTCTCCACCTTTTCGAAGATGTTCATAAAAGAAGAGCAGATCCTCTGGGGTCCCCTGCAACAGACCATACTTTATGCAAATCAAAAGAACTTGATACAGTAAACTATTATCTTTTAACACCTATAGCAATATAAGTCTAATATAATGTATTAGAACCTATGAATAAATGTATTTAATGGATCTTCAGAAATATTTTCTACAGCTAATCTGTAGTAAAGGCAATGAGAAAACTTTACACTACTGGAAATATTTGGAAAAAAAATTGATTTCTGTTTGATTTTTGAGAGCAAAAATACCCCTCCCCCAAATCTTTAAAGAACATAATATAGCTGTGCACTATGAAATTGAGAGGAACTATGAGAAACCGCTGCTTTGGCAAAAATACCATAAATGTCACCCAGTCTTGACAAGAATAAAAAAAATGAGTACTCTAAATTTCCATGATCATTTCAGGATGTGAGATGAAATGTCAATAAGAGCCATGTATACCATCTTTCTTCATATCAGACACATAATTTCAAAATCCTATTCTCAAATTCTATCCATTATTTCATATAAATGAAAATGAACAATAACTTCTGTTTGAATATAGCAACAGTACAGTCATGTGACAATGTAAAACAAATCATATAATTCTCAAATATTTTCAAGATATTGTTCATTTTTAAACCTACTCTATTACCAAGCTGTCGTGAGACCATGCTATGTAAACAAATTTGGTTTATAGAAAAGACATACAAGATTAGTGGCATCACACTCAAAATGAATCATAAAACTAACATATGTTAGGTGGCTAAAAAAATAGTGGGCAGAATGTGCTATTTATTTATATCAGAGGGTTCCAGAAGGAGGAGATAGAAAGCACAGCATTCTGTTTTGTTGAATTCTCAGTTGTTCTAAACACGTTTCCATCCTAAAGTGTTTCGCAATAGTCCTAAGAATAATTATTTAATTTACAAATTGCTGCTTAACTCCCAACTTCATTCGTCATATTTTTATGCTTTATTTTTATTGCTCACAGTAAGCAGCTCCAAGATCCTTTCTTGCTAAAGAGTAAAGTTAAATTATTTTAAATGAAGAGTAGTTAAATAAAATTCAATTATGAAAACATATAATATGTTGCATTTTGTTTGATTTGGGGCATTCTATATTGAAGACAAAATAATTACATCAAATGACCAAGTCTTCTCTTCAGTTTTTTACTGCATGGGACTTTAGTTTTGGATAGATAGATGGATGCCCAATATAGAAACAAGTAAAAAATGATCAGAATTATTTAAAAGAACCTCCCACCAGGAAACTGACACAGCTTAACAACATCTCTTGAAATTTTTGTAATTTGTGAAACTAAATTCTGATCACTTTTTGCATTCCAAAGCCTTTTGTGTAAATATTTAAAGGATCTGTAGTATTAACTACAGTCAAGGCTATGGTTTTCTGAGTTGCAATGTATGGCTGTGAAAGTTGGACCATAAAGAAGGCTGAGCGCCAAAGAATTGAGGCCTTTGAACTATGGTGCTGGAGAAGACTCCTGCGAGTCCCTTGGACTGCAAGGCGATCAAACCGGTCAGTCCTAGAGGAGATCAACCCTGACTGCTCTTTAGAAGGCCAGATCCTGAAGATGAAACTCAAATACTTTGGCCACCTAATGAGAAGGAAGGACTCACTGGAGAAGAGCCTAATGCTGGGAACGATTGAGGGCAAAAGAAGAAGGGGATGATAGAGAATGAGGTGGCTGGATAGAGTCACCAGTCTATCTAAGCGTGAGCTTAAATGGACTCCGGGGGATGGTAGAGGACAGGAAGGCCTGGAGGAACGTTGTCCATGGGGTCGCAATGGGTCAGACATAACTTTGCGACTAACAACAAAGTATTAACTAATCTAACATAAACTAAACTAAACTAACCTAAACTAACCTAACCTAAACTTAAAAGCTCAGTTCCACCTTTATCTTAGTGTTCATATTTGCCAAGAGGCAAAGGCAGAAACAAGGGAAACTACAAAAATTGACATGATCTAATTTAAACCCAAAGAAGCAGCTTAATTTGAAAGATTCTGTATAGATCATGTCTAACTATATTGCCCAGCTTTTTATCATTCAAGGATTTTCTGGGCTTATTACCCTGCAAGTATTTTACCATGGATGATTTGGTAATATCCCTTCTTCATGATTCAGCTGCATGATTCTCTCTGAGATCTAATATTCAGATATTATTCTGAGTATATGTAATTCTTATACAGGAATTGAATACTAATATTTTGGGGTGCCATTTTCACAGTACTGTATACAGATAAACAACTACCGGTAGTAAGTATGAAGGACATAAAAATTGGTTTCTGTAGGAGCCACAGATACCACAGATGCAACACTACTGATTGAAAAAGTCTGCTTATTTTTTGCCATTGGGTAGGAAGAACTGTGTAATGACTCAGCTGCAGCTTTCCATTAACCTCTGCAATATTTTGATGCTGAAATGAAGTATCTTACATAGGGTTCTATCAGGTTTACTAATAAGGGTATTAAAGAATTTAGCAGAGAATAATGAATACTTGCAGTGGGAATGTGAAAAACAACATAACTACCAGAAAAAGAAAACACCAGTTTCTTCAACCTACATTCTAGTGAGATTTATTCTTCCCTTGTGCTCAACATTGTGGTGATGCTATGTCAAAGGCAAAATTTAACCTGGCTTCTGTTCTTCATGTCATGCTCCAAGTTAAGTCAAGTTAACCACATGGTTCTAATTACAAAGCAACCTGCTGCCCAAGTTTTTGTGTGTGTCTGTGTATGTGTGTATGTTGCCACATGCATATTTGTAGAATTTATTACACCATATACCATTCCCAGTGCTTACATATTTCCCCATTCAAACTATTACTTTCACTAGATTCCCTAATTAAGAATACTGTGATTTAAATGTTCTGTGACTTATTTCGGCACCAATGTATGGAAGTGCTACTTTAAAATATGTATATATTTCCATGCCAAAATGGAAAGGGGCCCACTTCAAATAAAAAGGGTTACAAATTTGAAAAGCATGGTTACCATAAAAAGGAAACAATGAATAGCTTGATAGTTATATATCAATGAACTACCAATTAACAGCTTGGTAGTTATATATCTTCAGAAACAAATACTGCTACTGATACGTTAATTGTGATAAGGATAAATACTTATTCAAAAAGAAGTGTAACACTTTAAAGCAACTTTAACACAAAGAACATCTACTGAGAAAATGTGCTCATTGGGAGCTTCAGCAGAATAAAAAGCACATTAAATTGGACGGGTAGAATTAAAAATATCAGCCTAATATTGACTTTTAGAACAAGACAATCTCTTCTATGCAGAATCCTCGAAAACACCATTACAGTCAAGGAACACAGGTCAAGGTATATTTATATCTGAACAGTTATCACCATAACACTCATATATCTACAACTTGAATTCACTTATCTGTACTATTTCTTAACAGATCACAGGGTCCTACTTTTCTATTTGCTTGCAGACACATGCATGCATAAGGAGGCCAATGACCAATGTAAATTATATTGGTCCAATCTCAAAGCAGGAAATTTGTGATAAAGTTATAACTGCTTGGTTGTTTTGAAAAACAAAATTAAAGGATTAACCTCCTGAAACAAAAATATGTGAGCAGCAGGGGTGGGTTCCTCCCGGTTCGGACTAGTTCGCCCAAACTAGTAGCAGCCCGCTGGTGACATCACGATGACATCACCGAACTGGATTGGTCGGTGCCAGTCCGTGGGCGCCGCCATCTTTTTTTTTTTTGAATTTTTTTTGGAGTTTTTTTTTTTTTTTTTTGAATTTTTTCCGGGTTTTTTTTCTTCTGCGCATGCGCAGAAGCCGAGTTTCCGGCACTGCGCATGCATCACCATCTTGTTTTTGGCTTTTTTTTTTGAATTTTTGTTATTTTTTGAATTTTTCCGGGTTTTTTTTCCTTCTGCCCATGTGCAGAAGCCGAGTTTTGAGCACCCTGAGCCAGCGGCTGGGTGGAAAAAAAGCCTCTAAGCTTCCAAGTTCAGCAGCAGGCTCAGTCCCTTCACAGGGTCGCTTTTCTCCGTGCCTGAGAAAGATCAAAAGGCGCGGAGCAGCCTTTAAGGACAAAGTCGGCGTAGCCGCCTAGAGGTAAGAAAAGGAACCACTGAGGGAAGGAGCTCTCTGGGACGGGTAAACAAGTGTGGGGAGGCGAAGGGAGAGAGAAGAGAGAGCGCTGGGCAGGAGTCACAGGAGGAGGAAGGCGGCGGTTCTTCTTCTTCGCCCCTGCCCGCAGAAGGATGCTCTCAAGGTGGCTCTCCACCCTCGGACAACAGCTCCGCCTCCTCCCCTCCTCAAGCCCAGCAAGGAAGCCCGCTAAGAGAGCCCGCTCCTCCCGCCAGACTGAAAGGCTTTGGGGGGGAGCAGCCCACCAACAGAGGCACTCTCCGGGAAGGAGGGAAGAAGCTGCTCCCCCTGGAGCAGCGGCTCTGCATGGCCCGAGTGCCGGTCTCGGCCGTTTGTGTGTGAGAGAGTGTGTATGTGTGTGTGAGAGTGTGTGTGAGAGAGAGAGAGAAGAAAAAAAGAAAGACAGAGAAAGCAAGCAAGAAAAAGAGACTGAGAAAGAGAGAAAGAAAGAGAAAGAAAGAGGGAAGGAGAGAGAGAGAGAAGAGAAAGAAAGAGGAAGGAAGGGAGAAGGATTTGTAACAGTCCGATATTAAAGCGATCGGGACTCCCGTCTCTTTTTCCCAGCATGAGATCGTACTAAAGCAGAGGTCTTCAAACTTGGCAACTTTAAGACTTGTGACAGCCCATGTCTCTGGCTGCCCAAGGCAGAATGAAAAGAGAGACACAACACATGCACAGAAACTTCCCTACTCTCTCCAGTTATCACACCGAAAGAAACCCGAGTTCAACGCACTTTCTTCCACCAATCTCTCCGATATTAAAGCGATCGGGACTCCCGTCTCTTTTTCCCAGCATGAGATCGTACTAAAGCAGAGGTCTTCAAACTTGGCAACTTTAAGACTTGTGGACTTCAACTTCTAGAATTCTGGGAGTTGAAGTCCACAAGTCTTAAAGTTATCAAGTTTGAGGACCTCTGCACTAAAGCCACCCTTCCCCACCCCTACTCACCCCAACCCACCCCACCTGATCGGAGAGCCAGAGAGATTTTGGAGAGACCCCGCTCCAAACCCTAATTTGCTGAGAGAGAGGAAGAGAGACAGGAAGAGTGTGTGTGTGTGTATGTGTGTGTGTGTGTGTGTGTGTGTGTGTGTGTGTGTGTGTGAGAGAGAGAGAGAGAGAGAGAGAGAGAGAGAGAGAGAAAACGCAGCTTCTCTTTCCCTCCCTCACCCCCTCCTCCTTCCCAAAGACTGCAACTTTGTCCCTCGCACAACACAAAAACTTTCCCGTTCCAGATCTGACCAAAACACCTCTCACCCCACCCCACCCCACCTGATCGGAGAACCAGAGAGACTTTGGAGAGACCCGTTCCAAACCCTAATTTGCTGAGAGACAGGAAGAGAGACAGGAAGAGTGTGTGTTTGTGTGTGTGAGAGAGAGAGAGAGAAAGAGAGAGAGGAAGAGAAAGAGGAAGAAAGAAGGAAGAATGTATGTGTGTGTGTGAAAGAGAGAGAGAGAGAGAAAGGAAGGAAGAGGAAGAAAGAGGAAAAGTGTGTGTGTGAGAGAGAGAGAAAGAGAGTGAGAGGAAGAAAGAGGAAGAGTGTGTGTGTGTGTGAGAGAGAGAGAGAGAGAGAGAGAGAAAGAAAGAAAGAAAGAAGAAAGAAAGAAAGAAA
>QLTV01002664.1:2136760-2148943 GCA_003457575.1 Thermophis baileyi
TCATCACGTGCGGGGAGGGGGGGGGCGGGGGGTCGCGGCGGCGGGGAGGGGGTCACGGGGGGTCGCGGTATTAGAAAGGTTGAGAACCACTGATCTAAATCTTTCATCAGAAATAATCAAAACAGTCATATTTTAGCTCTATATTTCATTGCCATGTGTATCGATGGATTTATGCTTAAACCACAATTTAAACAAGTGGATATTTTTCTAAAGAGATATACACAAAATCAGTCACCATTCTTACTCATTCTTGAGACTATAACTGGTCTCTCCTCAGTTGCTGTATTCCATTCCATTCATTTATGTCACCAAACAAAGTAATTATTCCCCTGTATCAGTAAGTCAGAATACTGCAAATTTTCCAAAAACTCCATTTATGCTTCTTTTCTTATCACCATTCACTGGTGGAAACATGCAAGTATCATCAACCTATGAAATCCTGTTTTCATACAGAGAACTCCATGACAATAACTTTATGCTAAGCTGGAGAGATGCCCATTTTATCTGCTTGCATTGGATTTTTTGAGAAATTGTATTTCTTACATCTGCATATCTGTCTTTTAAATTATCACTCACCTTGTGTTCCTTTGCAGAACAGCAATATGTACCGTAACAACATACATACAGAACTCTTCCATCTTATATAACATGAGTTCATTATTATAAGATTTCATGTGTAATGTCTGACATCACTTCAATACACTACTTTGCACTGAAGTTAGTAGAAGGTGCCATTCAAAACAATTCCATCATGTGTAATGCTGTATTATGTAAGTACCTTCTGAGTCAATTCTCAAATAGAAGCTGTGATTCACACTGTTTTGTGATGTCTCTTTCAAATGCCATTCAGGGCCCTGTGTCTCAGAATAAGTCACAGGGTTCAGTTACTGGGCGAAATATTTAAAATGCTGTGTTAACAGTGGGAAAATTCTAGAGTTACTTGTTGTGAAAAAGCTGATGTTCCTTATGTGCTTGCAGGATGTAAATACAGATTGGCAATAACGTCTTCACAAATAACAGAACAAATAGCATCACATTAGTGCTCCTTTTTTGTGCTTTCCCAGAGGTAATATTACTGCTGACAATATTAACATTTTTAATATCATGAATTACAGTGATGATTTGAAATGGAGATGAGCACCGCCCCCTAGAGTCAGGAATGACTAGCACATATGTGCGAGGGGAACCTTTACTTTTACCTTTTACAGTGATGATGGTGTTCCACTGGAAGAGCTGAAGGACCAGGTTGGGGACAGGTTGCCTTGGAGAAAATCTATCTATATGAGTTTACATCAATTTGATGGTACATAATCAATCAATCAACAAAAACGCCGCCATAGTAATAGATCTGTGTTGCTCAGTTCCTCTATCAATGGCACTTTGGAAAACAGGCTAATTTCTTAATTAAATATAACTCAGTCAAATGTTTGATGAAGAACTTCAACCGTGATTAGGATCGCATGGTGCAAGCATCTCTTGAGACATTATTGCATAGATTTCCCAATCTAGAGCCCTCTAGATATGTTAGGAGTATAACTCACAGAATTTCTAGCCAAAAGCACTGCTGGGTGGAGATTCTCATAACTGTACTTCTAACATATCTGGAGGGCATCCAACTGGGAAAGAGTGAGATCAATCTTTCCCATAATTAGGTTATGCTCGTCTCCTTTTCATATTACGTACCTTTCCTTCTTCATTAAATCTTCCTACAAGATAAAACCATTCCCGAGAACAGAACCAAGTTGGCATAATTACTGTTGGTCCATGGGATGTGAAAACCTAGGAACAGAATGAGAAAATGGCCTTTTATTTCTCAAAGAAGCATAGTTCTTAAGAAATAAATTTGGGGAACTAATACTTCTTTTCTGTTAAGGCTGAAAGTTTGGTAAGTATTTCTTGTGAGAGAAATGGGTTGTTTTGTTAAGAAAACTGAGTAATTTTTCATGACAAGTAAGAAATGCTATGAATACTATAATAAATTCTGAATATTTTATTACAAAGCTGCAGTGGGGAAGAGTACTGTTAATTGGTAGAGTGGTACTGAAGAAGGTAAGAAACACTTTTCCATGAACTGTACTTCCTCTATCACTTTCTCCTTAGAACAATTTAAAGGATGGGCTACATATAACATAACACCATTGAGATCACAAAATCAACAAGAATGAAACATGGTTCCCAAATAATCATTTTTTCACACTAAATCAAAACTGAACTCAAGAACTCAGATTACAAACCTGAGATCATGCGTTTTGCAATATCTCATCTGGTTTTATTGTCAAAAATTCATGAATTTGCGTCAAAAATATAAGGAACCCAATATAAACCCCCCTTTTTACAACCCTGTAATCACTTAATTCGGGAGAGAGTCAGGGCAACTAGACGGAGCTGAGCATTTCCTGGTTGGATGCCCTTCCTGATGCCATGAAGAGTTTGCAGCAGACATTTTTTCTTTGCACCCTAGGAGAGAAATGCCTGCTGGTACTTAGGATTGAACTCTCCACCTTCCGAGTGGGAGGCGAGTGTCTTCACTACTAGGCCACCATGCTGCTCACAAGGACCCCAATATATGGACCGTTATTCAAATGTGATATTCTACAATGAGATTAATGCATTCCCTATACAAAGTGTTGTTGACATTTTCGGCCATTCGTTTAGAAGTAGCCCTTGCATCTGAGGCTTGTCAATGTTTCTTAGATTCAAATAGAGAAAATTTAGTGGCATTCTATATCTTGTTCTATGGCATATAGTAAGTTTCCCATAAGATCTAAACTTCACAAACATGAATTAAAGTAGTTGGAAACTAAGCACACCTGTAATTTTTACTGTTTACATATTGTACGTCAAAATTAACAATCAATGGAAAGTGCTGTCTTAGAACAAATCAAGTGGAAAGTATTTAAATCTCTGTAACAGCCTTAGGCAATTGGTATTTAGTAACATTTATTTTATATCCAAGTAACATCTATAAAATAAGAACAAAAAATGGCACATATGAGTAGAAATATTGGCAAATTTAATAACCTAAATATTTACACAGAAAACTGAAGAAAACTAGTATCTAGGAAAATAAATGAATGTGACCCTTGATTTGTATATTTCTGAACGGCAGTTTCAGTGAATTATACCAACAAAGCCTTTTTTGCTTTAAACAAGTATGTCTTAAACCTAGAGCTGAAATAAACCAGAATATCCGGATTATGTAAGGTAAATCTGTTTTTTTCCATTAATATAAGACAAAATGTCTAACATGTCTGCAGACTAATCTTCTTGTCAAGAAGTTAAAGGAGCATAGTGCATCTTGCCTTAGGTATTATATCTAAAGCTACTTTTATGAGCTAAGCAAACTCAGACAGATATTAGTTGTTTCCAGCTGCTTCTTGTGGACTTAACCTAGCTCATTCACAGTGTATACGTGATCCATACAATACCACTATCCAGTTATTATTCTGCCATATTTTTGCAATGCTGATTCTTTCACTAGTTTCCTTGTTTCATTACAACTTCCCTACATATTCTAAAAATGGTCTTTAAAAGTATTTTTTTTTTAAATTGAACTTAACCTGACAGCCATTATCTAGGCGGCCAGATCTGCACAATATAGCTCAAATCACATTCACTGCATGTTTTGGCCGCAAGAAAAATAATCATATTCCATACCCAATGTTCTACAAATCTGTAAGGCAAAACGTTATAAGAAGAAAATGGTCTGATTCTGAAGCAATTCTAATAACTTAACAACATACTTCAAACCATTATCCCTAGCAACACTGTACATTCCATTCATTATCTTGTTTTTAAGATTTAACATAGTTTATCTTCAAAAATCATTCTGAATGAAATTAGTATAAAGGACATAAAGGCAATATTGAAACTATAGGAAGAGTAATTATCCTGAAAGATCACTGAAGAAACGTCATATAGATAGTTGTATCCAAGTTGTACATTTTCCAATGGTCTCTCTGAACTTCTAAAAGTTCTCTTATTTTCCTTTATTTGTTGACATTCTTGACTGAGGTATCTTTTCTTGTTCTTTCTTTGTTTGATATTGAAAGTCTGTGTTCAGTTATCATGTCCTTGTTATCCTAGGCTTTTGTCTTTCGGCTATCATGTTGCTTAGTTTTAAAAGCCATTTTAAATGTTGAGTGAATATCCATTTCTAACAGATACATTCCTTTTGTTTATTTGGTTATAGCTAAGCTATATCCAATGGATATTTACAATATCCATTTTGAGTATCACTGCCATTCCATTCCTTCATTTGGCCATTGCATTCGGTATTATACAATGAATTAAGGTTAAAATGACTTGTTTTGGACCAAATAAGTAAAATGTGTTTTTAGCTCTGTCTTTCAAAACACATAGCATTCTCTCAAACACTGTCTACTTCCAGAGTTCTTTCCAATCTTGCAATCAGAGGAGAAACATGAAAGGGTATCCCTGCAAATATGTACGGGTGCATCCAAAGCTTAGCAGAATCAAGAATATGAATCCTATTGTTATCTTTAACAATAATAAAAAAACTGCAGCTAATAATGTTCTGTAAAAGATTGTAGAATACATGTTACAGTAAGAAGAAATGTTGGGCTCTCTTTTCTAAAGTTATTTATTGTCTTTGAGGCCTCAAATAAATTTGTCGGTATTGAATTGATCAATACTTCTGAACCAAATGTGCTTTTTTTCAAAAGCACATTTGGACTTTCTTGGTTTTTTCCTTTTAGAAAAAAAAGCACTTTGGGGACAACCATGACCTGGATGATTGAGAATCTCCATAGACAATACACCTGAATATTCATAGGTTAAAAGTAAATCTGTTTTATTTCAGTTTCTTCATTTCAAGAAAATATATGGAGAGAAGCACGCAGAAGAAGAAAAAGAAATAATGAATTTAAACATAGAAAATTACAAGTAGCTAAACAGACAATCAGAAACTAAAAAAAGGTAACGAAAGACAAATAAGAGAAACTACATTTTTGAAAACTTCAAAAACAAAACATCCCACCTGTCTAATAGTACACTAAATATATTGGTGTACTTCATCAGATTGCTACTAGCCTTCATTTCAAAATCTTCTACAATAGTCCGAATAACTAAGTCCCAAAATATTTCATTATGAATAATCATTATAACTCTAAAAACACTTGTGATTGAACTGAAGAGAGGGAGGGGTAGTTCTACTAGCTAGACATACTATGAACCATGAATGAGAGGACAACTCTCTCCAACAGACACCCTGCTGAAAATTCTTAGAGATGTATACCTTATACTATACATTTGGAAGTATTAGAAATGGACTGCTTTAGGTTTATTATATTTAGCCTATAATAAGATAGAAAAAATTATTACATACCAGGCCATTCAGTGATGAAAGCACCTTGGGAAATGTATAAGTTAACATACTCTATTAACTGGCAATGTATTTTCAACAAGACAAATGAACAGATTCATACATGCTTAAGTACCACTGATTCAATAGAAGAAACCAAACTCATAATATCCAAGCTTTCCTTTACCATCGGAAAAAAATCATATTATTTAAAAAATCTAATTAAAAAACCTACATACAGTTAATTACTCATTTAATACATTTATATTCCAGCCTAAATGGGTATATATCTTGCAAAATAAAACACAGTAACTAATAGATGAAATATACTGAAATCTGTTAAAGAGTACAAAGTTTAAACATGCATCTATAAAATCGCTTAAACAACTAAAACATAAAAAAAAATAAACTACCTATAAACAAACCTGACAGAATATTTTTAACGTTTTTTGTCTTCTGCAAATCTGTTATTACAATTACTTGCAATCATATTGCAATCATCCCACCCAGAAACAGGGAACAAAAGGAACAAAACCTACACAGCTCTTTCTTTTTTTCAATAGCTGGGAATTACACCTCCCCCAGCATCTCAAACTTCCACGCATTTCTTGACAGTTACTGCCAAACCCTAGAGCAATGGGAACTCTCTAGCTTTGTGTGATGATCCTGAGAAGTGCCTAAGACACTCATACACACGTAAATTATGCCAATTTTTGAAGGCGGCAAGATAAACCGGTAGAACAGCATTATGAATTGATTTATGAATTAATCCGTAGGTGTAGATTCAGTAAGATAATGAATTCATTCTCCATTTTCTGCCTTGCCTTAGGGAATATGAAGTCATTTTTTTTAACAAATTGTCTCTTGGTCAGCTTTTTCTAGCTTCAGAGAAAACTTAACAAGTGCTGTGTTTCAGTGCATTGTATACCAAATGGTTAAACTAAAGCAGCATGTGGGTGTCTTTATTTAATGGCACTGTAGAGCAGGTATTGGTCGACTGATTTAAGTTTTCATTGCTTGAAGAAATTACTGGTAACAAAACATTCTTTTGTTTTTGGTTTCCAGCTAATCTTGTTGAAAACTACACGTTGTACTGGCGTATGTAAAGATATGTATTGGCATTATGAACTGCAAACTGAAACTGGACAGAAAGCTACTCTATTGCAATTAACAGGACGTTTGTCTGTTTTTTAAGAATTGCATATATAAAATTGATTTTACCAGTTAACTTCTGTATGAGAACAAGAGCATAATATGAACAACTGAAGCTAATTAACACAGGCATCCTTGGTGCTCTCTGAGCTTGGTTGTTTTCTTACAGAGGTTTCATTAACTAAACTAGGTAACATCATCAGGACTAGCACTGATGAGGTTACCTAGTCTGCATAATGAAACATTTGCAAGAAAACTACCAAGTTCAGAGAGCACCAAGGACTCCTTATTTCAACTCTGAGCTACAAATATTCTCCTTTATTGGCTAATTAACACCTCTCAGCCTAAACAAAATATTTTTCCCTCTTATACAATGAGCATCTCAGACATAAAACAATGAACACAGTTCCCTTTCAGCATATAATCTACAATCAGTAGATTTCTGATCTTTTAAGAAAAGGAGTTTCTTAAATCTCTCAGAGTGGGCAAAGGTACAGGTGGTTTTCACTTAACCACCACACTTTCAGTGCCCATTCGAACATACAATGACACTAAATGAACCAGTCCTCATACTTACAGAGTTCCATCCTCCCCACAACCATGTGATCTCTGTTTGTGATCTTCACTACTAGTTCAATGGTAAAGTCAGCAGGAAGTTGCAAATAGCAACCATGCGACTTAGTGCTTAACAATAGCATAGGATTCACTTAATTATGGCACCAGAAGTGTTGGAACTGCCATCATTAAATAGTGAATCATTTACAGTTGTAAATCACATGACATTGTGCTTTACAACTGTATCACTTAGCAATTCTGGTTCCAATTACCATTATTAGGTGAAGACTAATTTTAACAGACTTTAAAAAAATTTACATGTGTCTATTTAAAACTTCTTAAAGAAATCAGATATGAAATTTCTAATTTCAATCCGAGATTTTTTTTAAAAAAATCTTTTTTTCTGGTGAGGAAGTATTGCTTACAGAGATCCACCAGCTACCACTGTGGTCTAGAAGGGGCGTTGGTCTTACCTGATACGCCTCTTCTCAACAGGAGGAGCCATCATTCAGGATGGGTTGTCCTCGTCCACTCAGAATGAGGACCGAGTCTGTAACTTTTTGCTGGGTCCGCCCTCCTATGACCCAGATCTGGCGAGAACGAAGAACAGACTAGATGTGGCCCGAATCAATACACAGTCAACGGAAACAGAGCTCCCCTCCTGGAACCGCCAAAAATCGAAGAGGGAGGACACTGGCTAGCAAAAATTGAATCCGAGAAAACAAACACCCAAACTGTCCGAAGGTCGGGAGATAACCAGAAGCGTCTTGGACACCTGCAGGGCGGGGCTGAATGATGGCTCCTCCTGTTGAGAAGAGGCGTGTCAGGTAAGACCAACGCCCCTTCTCCAACGTGGGAGGAGCCATCATTCAGGATGGGACCTACCAAAGCCAGAGAGTCCCTAGGGAGGGCAGGTCCAAGCCCAAGTCACAGAGACTCCCCTAGAACCCGCTGAAGTACCCTCCGACCGAAAGTTGCGTCAGCCGACGCAAATTTGTCGATCTTGTAGTGTCGGATGAAGGGGGACGGAGAAGTCCAGGTGGCTGCACGACACACCTCCACCAGAGGGGCCTGCGTCGCCCAGGCAGCCGATGTAGCCGCACTCCGAGTTGAGTGGGCTGTAATCCCCAAGGGCTGTGGCAGCCTGGACACTTCGTAGGCCTTGGCAATGGTGCCCCAAATACAGCGCCCAATGGTCATCACAGACACTTTCCGCCCTAACAATTGAGGCAAAAAGAGTGCCTCCATCCTGCGAAATTCGCGAGTGCGGTCAATGTAGATGCGAACCGCTCGATGGATGTCCAGCGTGTGCCAGACTTTCTCTTAAGGGTGCGAAGGATGCGAACAGAAACTGGGCAAAACGAGCTCCTGAGCCCGGTGAAAAACAGAATTAACTTTTGGAACAAAGGAGGGATCCAGTCGAAGAACAACACGGTCCAAATGAAAAATGCATAAGTCCTTACGGACCAACAGCGCCAAAAGCTCAGAAATCCTGAGAGCCGAGGTGATTGCTATCAAAAAGGCCACCTTGTAGGAAAGGTAATGCAGGGTAGTCGAACGAAGAGGTTCGTAGGGAGCCCCCGTGAGAGGCTGTAACACTCTGGGATGATCCCAGGTTGGATAACGATGTATGACAGGGGGCCGTAGGTTGGACGCACCCAGCAAGAAACGCCGAACCATTGGGAACTGGCCAAGCGAGTCCACCTGGTCGCAGGAGAGAACCGATGACAAAGCCGCCACTTGGCAGCAGAGGGTATTAGGGGAAAGGCCCAAGTCCAAACCCCGCTGGAGGAACTTCAGCACTTTGGGCAGAGGAATGTGTGTGGGCGAAAGACCCTCAGAGGTACACCAGGAACAGAAAGAGTTCCAGGTGGAGGCATAGATGCGCTCGGTGGAAAGACGACGCGAAGCCTGTATTGTCAATATCACCGCCGGGTCATAATCTTGCCGCCTCAGAGTGCGCCACTCAACCGCCAGGCGGTCAGCTGGAGCCACCGGGGATCCGGGTGCACCAGCGGCCCCTGGCTGAGCGACATCTCTGTGACGGGAATCCTCCAAGGCAACTCCACGGACAGGGACTTCAGGTCCGCGAACCACGGTCTCCGTGGCCAATGAGGTGCCAGAAGGATGACCTCTGCCTGATGCTCCAGGATCTTCGGGATGACTTGCGGCAAGATCGCCAGTGGTGGAAAGGCGTAGAGAAGCCCCAGTGGCCACTGCACCCGGAGTGCATTCACCCCTTCCGCTCCCGGGGAGGGGAACCGAGAGAGAGTTGGGAGCTGAGCGTTCTCTGGGGAGGCGAACAGGTCCAGCTGCGGGAGACTGAAGCGGCTCATGACAGATTGGAAGAGGGATGGTTCAACCCCTCAGGTTCGCCTGGCAACGTCATGGAGGAATGAAGGGCCAGAACCAGTGTGTCCACCCAAGGAACAGCTAGCAGAGCCAGCTCCAGAGCGATGTTAAAATGCTTGCGGTCTAGGGACGAAGCTGCTGGAGCTGAAGCCGGAGCCTGCCATTGCCGTTGGACATTGGACATTTCCCAGAAAGAGAGGGGGTGCGGGTACAAAGTCCACCTCCGTAAACAGTGGGTCGATTTGATGGGTGGAAGCGCTCGCGGTAGACGCTGAGGGCAATCTAGACCCGCAGCAGTACGAGCTTTGTACAGCAGGGACTTAAACAGAGCCGGTGGGAACAGCGCAGAGGAGACCTGCTGTTCTGGAGGCATGTCGTCATCCTCCGACAGGGCGCAGTCCCCACCGTCGAATTCAAGAGCCTCCTCTTGATCTTCGAGGTCAGATTCTCCAGAATAATGGTCGGGGCTGGAGTGATGAGCCCCGAAATCGGAACGATGCGCTGGTCTGAGCTGCGAAAGGGCAGGGGCACCCCCGACCGATTGCAAACATGCCGCTATGCCCTGTTGCACCGCCGCTGTCAGCATGGATTGCCAGGTGGCAGGGTCCATTGGAATCTGCGCGGTGGAGGCCATCGGGACCTGGACAGAAGGTTGTGGTGGAGGAGCAGAAAGCTTGCAGTGGTCCCCTTGCAATTGGGGAATGGGAGGCCGGGAGAGGCCTGAATCCGCCAAGGGATCCGTCGAGCCCCGAAAGAGGCCCAGGTTATCCAGGGACATGGCCTCAGCCGAGGCACGAGGAACCTGCTCGCCTGTCGCATTCCCGTGCGAGACCCCCGCACTCAAAGATTGTTCCGCTGCTCTAGAACAGATCTGTTGTAGGACCTTGTCCCTACGGCATTCAGCCCACTCTGTGGCCTTGGAGGCATGACCGGAGCGAGAAGAAGAAGAGGCCTCCCCATGCCGGGTAGAAATGGTTGGAACGACCTCCTCCGGGGTAGGCCTGTCCATCTTGTGGCGCCTTTTGCCACTGGGCTTGTCTGCCTGGCTCTGTGCCATGCCTGTCTAATAGAGGCAGGAAGCGAACTGTGCAAGGGCCCCCGGCCTGGGATTAAATTAAATGGCCGCCTGAGCACAATATAGAGGCCAATGGGATCTGGCAAGAGACCACTCAAGTGGCCGTGATGACAAAATGGCCGCCCGCTGGGCCCGACGTGTTCACAGTCGTGGCCACAGGAGTAACAATGGGTGGAGCAGATCCGAGGTAAAACCCCGATGACTTTATCCACAGGCTAGCCGGAGATGCAAGGCGGGAGGGCCGTTCCTAGGCTAGCAACAAAGGCCACGCAAGCCGAAGCTCTAGCACTCTTCCCGGCCTTGAAATGGCGGCTCAACAGCTGAGCAAGAGGCCACGCAAGCCGAAGCTCTAGCACTCTTCCCAGTCTTGAAATGGCAGCTCGACAGCTGAGCAGAGGCCGCGTGAGCCGAGGCTCCAGCGCTCTTCCCGACCTCCGAATGGGGAGTGATTGTCTGCCCCCAGCGCGAGCCGAAGCTCAAGCGGACACCAATGAACCGATCAGCTGAACTGAAGAAGCCGCCGATGCACGCGAACCGAGGCTCTAGCGTGGCATGGAAGGGCCTTTGAAGGGGCGGCGCTACGTGAGCCGAAACTCCAGCGAAGTGAGCAGCTGTTTGGCGTGCCGCGGGCAGGAGCCAAAGGCCAACCAGGCAGCGGCAGGCTGGACGTGGCAAATCGCCCTCCGAACGGCTCTACAGAAAAATTGAGTCCAGGAGCCGTTCGCTGCCGCGGCAGGAGCCAAGGCTCGACTGCCGAGAGAAGGAAAAGCCACAAGGGAGAGATGTGAGTGTCTCTCCCTTGTGGCTTTTCCTTCTCTCGGCAGTCGAGCCTCGGCTCCTGCCACTAAGTCTAACAGTCCTTGGTCGAAGCCAGAGATCAGAGAAAATGAAAGCCAAAAGCGAAGTCGAAAAACCAGTCCAAATCAAGCAACGGAGAATAGCCAGCAATCAGGAGGGGAGAAAAAAGGGGTCCACGTCTGTCCTCTCTGAGGACCGAGTCGGATCTGGGTCATAGGAGGGCAGACCCAGCAAAAAGTTACAGACTCGGTCCTCATTCTGAGTGGACGAGGACAACCCATCCTGAATGATGGCTCCTCCCACGTTGGAGAATAGATCCTCCAACTTTCCAGGCTTACAGAAATACACACTCAGATGTGCTTGCTCAGCCTGGTGGTTGCTGCAGAAAGGTTATGGAAGAGTGAAAGGTGAAACACAATAAGAATACCTTGATCTTGGCTAGGTTACCTTGAGTGGCATCAAGAAAAAGTTATGACTATTGTAGAAGTCACTGCTACAAACAAACAAAAGTTGTTACCACTGATACTTGGAACCTGTGCATGGTCTAGTCTAGTGCCATTGGTTAATATAATTTCTGAGAATTAAAACTTGGTGATATTCAAAGTTCATAAATCAAAATTATTCCATAGTTGGAATTCTAGCTAAATTTCATACTATTATCATAATAAAAACAACTATAATTTAATTTAATTTAATTTAATTTAATTTAATAATTTAATTTAATTAATTATTTAATTTAATTTAATTAATTTAATTTAATTTAATAATTTAATTTAATTTAATAATTTAATTTAATTTAATTTAATTATTTAATTTAATTTAATTTAATTTAATTTAATTTTTTAATTTAATTTAATTTAATTTTTTAATTTAATTTAATTTAATTTAATTTAATTTAATTTAATTTAATTTAATTTAATTTAATTTA